>JANPWX010000134.1:1762820-1784260 GCA_024734555.1 Trochalopteron elliotii | reverse complement strand
CCCCAGCTTTCAGTGGTTGTGAAACCAACTGCATTGACACAGAAGCAGGCAGCACAAGTTGCAATCTCATTCTTACACTCACTCCTGTCACTCATCATCAATCTAGGTGTGGAAACACCATAGCTGGTTGGAAACCTATACCACAAAATGCAATAAAAGACCTATGTAAAGCTTTAAAAGAATATAGGAAAGATAGCCCTTATTTCAAAGGCTGTCTAAATGCCCAGCTATCAGGGATAACAGTTGTCCGAGCTGATTTAAAACATTTGGTCAAATGCCTCAGTGAGGATGCTGAATATGAGTTGTGGTTAGCTTTGTGGAAGAGTATTCTGAAAAACATGCTCCCTGGTTTGTTAGAAAATACAGCCACTGCTGTTGATACAAATGAAAACCCAATAACCATAAGTCATTTGTGTGGTGAAGAGGAATGGGAATCAGCTGAAACCCAAGCCTCAGATATTCCTGTCCCTATTTTAGACAAAATTAAAGATGCATCAGTACAGGCATTTTTCTGCATACAACCCCATGGTCCTTTACCACCCTATGATAAAATCTATCAGGGTCCTGATGAACCATATGTTAAGTTTATTGTGAGGTTCTTAAAGGCTGTTGAGTTACAGGTGCAAAAGCAGCATGCACAAGGAGAAGTTGTAGAGCAAATAGCTCTCACACGCCAATGAGAAGTGTCGAGCAGCGATCTTAACCTTGCGCATGAATCCCTTGCTGACACTTCAACAGATGCTAGAGGTGTGTGAGCAAGAAGTACCTTGGATGAGCCTGTCAACAAATCACCAAGGGAAACGGACTGCTGTCAAAACTGTTGCTGCTGCAGACGCTGAAGCATCAAACACCCTGCCTGCTACTCATTCGTCAGCCCAAAAGAAGCATCCCTTTTGAGGCAGTGCTGAACAACCATGCGTGCTGTGTGGGAAAACAGGACGTTGGTGTCAAAATTGTCCAATGAAAAAAGAATTTGACAAGTTCAAAAAATGGGGGAGGAGAGGGTGGAAAAGGAGATAAATCCTTGAAAGCCCCTCAAAAAAAGTAAATGCAGAGCGTGGGCCCACCCAGCATGTGGACAAAAAGTGGGTGGCCTGAGATAAAGAGGTGAAAGAGGAACAGAAGAAAAATGAAAGGGAAAATAACACCATTCTTCCTTTGTGTAAGCAGGATTTAGCACCAGCTCCTTCTGAGAGCACTGAGCTGGAATTGAGTGTGCCACGGGACAAGACAAAGCTGATTTTAACAACAACCTTGTTGTACGAGTCGTTCCGACTGAGCCTGGCTGAACCACTCCTTCTGAGCGACACTGATTGGCACTTTGCCTTTGTTAGCTTGGAAAGAACTTGGTCAAAGATTGATGGGGATTTTGTTGTCATTGGGGACTGTAAGTACACCCCGCTAGAGATTGGGGTTGCTCCTGCATGATTGTCATCTAATCCCGAGTGCCTGGTTCTCTGGTTGCAGTGTATAAACCCACCTGTGTTCCTTCCAAAAGGGTAATCCAGGTAGTCCCTTGTTGCAATGCATGGTTAAGCCTTTCGAAGTTTTATATGTATTTTATTAATTTTGTGTTGGTATGTCCCTTCCAAAGTCCCTTCACCCATTCCCAAACCCACATGGTATCTCCCAGAGGGGAGCCCCTTGTCAATCACCCTGGTAACTTGAGGGGAGATCATCTCCCATTCGACCAGGTGTTCCAACCCCTGCCCTCTTCAATTGTTCTGTTATGTGTCCCCCTCTGGAACCTCCCACCCTTTCCATTCATTGGCCCGAATTCTCCAGCTGCCCCAGGCTGTGTCCTTGGGGACAAAAAGAAGGACAGATCAGACAGTGCTTTTTGCACGTGGAGCTGCACCGAATAAACATCTTCTAAACCCATGGCAGAAGCCTGCTCTTCATTTCCAAGCCTTATCCACGCTCAGCCAGCTAATCTGAGGAACCCACAAGCCGTCTCGGTTGGTCTGGCGTTTACTGCTTAGCTGGTAAAGTAGCCCCCAAGGAGAAACCACCCGCAATTCCTATCCCTAATCCATCTACAAGTGAAGGCAGTAATACAGTAAATGCTGTTGTAGTAATAGGGGATGATAAGCCAAAAGAAAAATGCAATTTAACAGTGGGTGGGGAAACCACGTCCATCGAAGCGGTCTACGACACTGGTGTGGATATCATGATTGTGCCTACAAAGAATTGGCCGTCACATTGGCCTTTGCAAAGCATGCCAGGACACGTCCAGGGTATATGGGGCCTTCAATTGGCCAAACAATCCAAGAAAGTTGTACAAATTGAGGGACTGAAAGGGCAATTGACAAATCTCCGCCCTTTAATTTTTGATTACAGTGAACCTCTCAGGGGAGAGACCTGATGGCCCAGTGGGGGGGTCACCATTAACATTCCTGACCCCTCACAGAATTTTCAGGTAGCAGTCACTGAGCAGCGTCCCCCCCCAAAAGCTGAATTGGAAAACAGATGAGCCAGTTTGGATGGAACAGTGGCCGCTTTCAAAACAAAAATTAGAGGCACTGAATAACCTTGTAAAAGAGCAATTGGAAAAGGGCCACATCAAGGAAACCACCTCCCCGTGGAATCCCCCAGTGTTTGCCATCCAAAAATCTGATAAGACCAGATGGAGACTCCTCCAAGACCTCCACCAAATTAATAATGTGATTGTAGGAATGGGTTCTCTCCAGCTTGGGATGCCATCCCCAACAATGCTCCCCCGAGATTGGAATCTGGCTGTTGTTGACATTAAAGATTGTTTTTTCCAAATTCCTCTACACCCTGATGATGCCCCGCGCTCTGCATTCTCAGTGCCCACCCTAAACTGAAAGGCCCCAAGGAAGAGGTACCACTGGAAATTTTTGCCCCAGGGGATGCGTAATAGCCCAGCGATTTGCTAGTGGTACATCTCTTCCTTGCTGTCCCCAGTCCATGCAGCAGTGGAAAAAGCCATTATCCACCACTATACGGATGATGTCCTTGTGCGTGCCCCCAGTGAAGACCTGCTGACCCACGCACTTGACCTGACAGTCGATGCACTGGTTGCTGCAGGATTTGAATTGCAGGAGTCAAAAATTCAACAGATGCCACCTTGGAAGTATCTGGGCTTGGAAATTGGTAAGCAGACGATTAAGCCACAAAAATTGTCAATTAAGACCAAAATTGAGACCCTCACAGATGCTCATCAGCTGTGTGGGGCTTTGAATTGGGTGAGGCCTTGGCTGGGTCTGACCACTGAGGACCTAGTCCCTCTTTTCAATTTGTTAAAAGGGGGAGAGGAGCTGAGTTCTCCTAGGGTTCTCACCCCGGAGGCGAAAAAAGCACTGGAAAAGGTCCAGGTAGCCATGTCCACCAGGCAGGCCAACAGATGCAATCCTGACCTGCCCTTTCAATTTATCATCCTGGGGAGGTTACCACATTTACATGGGATGATTTTTCAGTGGGACAAGAAAGACAAAAACACTTCAAAGAAGGACCAGGACAGGAAAGATCCTCTCTTGGTAATAGAATGAGTCTTCCTAAGCCACCAAAGGTCCAAAAGAATGACACGGCCACAGGAGTTGGTAGCTGAAGTGATTCGGAAAGCTAGGACCCAGATTAGAGAATTAGCTGGCTGTGATTTTGAATGCATTCACATTCCAATTCAACTACAAATCACAAAGGCAATGCTGGAACACCTGCTTCAGGAAAATGAAGCATTGCAATTTGCTCTGGACTGATACTCAGGACAAATTTCAATTCTTCGGCCTGCTCACAAAATTTTTTAATTCGGAAGCCCAATTCGCATTGAGGCTTGAAAGTGTTCAGAGCTGGAAGCCTTTAAATGCTTTGACAGTTTTCAATGGCACTTCCAGGAAATCCCACTAGTCAGTCATGACTTGGAAAGACCCTCAGACTCAGCAATGGGAGACAGATGTTGCTGAGGTAGAAGGATGACCTCAAGTTGCTGAGTTGGCCTCTGTCGTCAGAGCATTTGAAAGGTTCTCTGAACCGTTGAATTTAGTCACCGATTCCACATACGTTGCAGGAGTAGTGTCCAGAGCTGAACAATCAGTATTGCAGGTGTCCAACGCTGCCCTCTTCCAACTGCTCTCAAAACTTAAGGTAATCTCCCTTTGAGAACAACCTTTTTATGTGATGCATACAAGATCACACACTGATTTGCCAGGCTTCATCACCGAGGGAAACACGAGAGCTGATGCTCTTGCTGCCCCTGTGGAAATGGCCCCACTGCCAAATGTATTTGAGCAGGCAAAGATCAGCCATCAGCTTTTCCATCAGAATGCCCCAGGTCTGGTTCGCCAATTCAATCTCACCCGGGAACAGGCCAAGGCAATCGTGGCCAACTGTCCCTCTTGTCATCAACAAGCACTCCGCACCCTAAATGCAGGAGTAAACCCCAGAGGCCTTAACAGCTGCGAGGCATGGCAAACAGACATCACTCACATCCTGCAGTTCAGGAAACAAAAGTACGTGCATGTTTCAGTAGATACCTTTTCTGGTCCAGTTTACGCCTTCGCCCACACAAGGGAGAAATCCTGGGACACCATTAAACACTTAGTCCAGACCCTCTCCTTTATGGGATCCCAAAAGCCTTAAAAATAGATAATGGGCCCACATACAAGTCCAAGGAGTTCCACCACTTCTTGCAGCAATGGGGAGTGGAGCATAAGAAAGGCATCCCACACTCCCCCACAGGACAAGCAGTGGTGGAGAGGACCCACTGAGACTTAAAAAGGGTCCTCAGTCAGCAACAGCAAGTTTTGAAAACTGAGTCCCCTTCAATCTGGCTGGCCAAGGCTCTGTTCACCATGAACTTTTTAAACTGTTCATTTGAGACACTGAACCCACCAATAATTCAGCCCTTTGGAAAAAGCCAGAAACTGGCTCTGAAGGCAAAACCACCAGTCCTCATTAGAGACCCAGAGACTGGACAAACAGAGGGTCCTCACAAACTGGTGACGTGGGGGCAAGGGTACTCCTGTGTCTCTACCCCCACCGGACTGAGATACATTCCAGCAAAGTGGGTGAGACCCTACGTTCCAAAGGTCTCTGGGCAAAAAGAGTCACAAGTCTCGGTCGCTACCTAGTGCAGAAAGAAGAAGCAAAAAAATTCCTGGGAAGAGTTCTCTCTCTTTTTACTCTTTCCTGACTGACCCTCTAATAGTTTGCTGCTTTAAGTTCTTTTTACAGCCCCAGATCGTGACCTGCCCAAAATGGGGATCTCCACAGCTGTCAAAATTCTGCAGCTGCTCCTGCTTGCCAGCTTCCAAACACCTGCCAGTAAACGGGCCACGCTGCTGCCGAGAGTGACCCTCTCACCTGAAGCTGAGAACATTCATCAAAACATCTTGAATGTGATCAGCAAGACCAAAAAAAATTTAGAAGACTAACTGAATGAACTATTACTGGACTGAAGATTCCCCGAGCGGGCTGGGTTTCTGGTCAAAGCTGGACTGTTGATTTTGTTTGTTACAGTTGTAGTTTCAATTGCTTTTTGTTTCATTAAGTGTATGGTTCGCAAAATGATTCGTAAATTAATCCCTAATGACACTGCACCCCCTGAAATAAACCGAGTCACCATGCCTGAAGATCCTGAAGATGAAGAAGAACCAGAAGAATTCATCTTGCTGGAGATGGATGAAGATGAAATCCTACCTCCTGAAAGATATTGGCCCTTTCCAATGGAGGAATGGTCCACTGATCATGAGTGGGATGAAATCTAGTATTTGGAGTCTGGAAGTCCCTCTCCTCAAATGCAAGACACCTCTCTTTAAGTAAAAGAAAAGGGGGAGATGTTGCGGTGCATTTGAGATTCACCCAAGTCCTGCATGCTTATGCTACTTGTTTTGTAATGGTTCCTCCCTGTACCCCCATGCTGGTGTCAAGCGGATGGCTGCTTCAGATCTACTGAGCCACCTCAAGTCCACTAGACTGCAATCCTGTCTGACAGATATCCTGAAATGCTATGTACTCTGTGCCTTGCCAGTGCCACCCCCTCAGACATTCACCTTTGAGGCCTGATTGACACGGGCACGCATGTGACCATCCTCTCCTTTTCTGTGTGGCCTCTGCAGTGGCCTCTGGATCCTGTGGAGTCACCCATCACAGGATTGGGTGGAACAGTGCAGTGCTTCGGTTTGGGCGAGACTCATCAGCCTCGAGCGAAGGTTCAGGTGCGTGATTTAACCACCAAGCAGTGGGAAGGCCCATATGAGCTTATCGCTTTGGGTTGTGGGTATGTGTGCGTATCCACAGATTCTGGGGTACGCTGGGTACCTGCAAGGTGTGTTCGTCCTGACCTGCAACCGCAAAGGCAGAATCGGGCCAACAGGCAACCTTCAAACCGTGACCAGAATGAAAGTCATCAAGTGGATGATCCTTCAAGTGATGACTCAGATGCAGAAGATGCGGATGACCACTCGGATGGTCGCTCTACAAGCAGACACTGAACATTTTGATCTTCTTGGCTTCTACCTTGGTGGCTTGTGCTAAAAATCTCTCTGACCACACTAAGTCAGTACCCGATTGAGGTTCTGTTTGATGGTTTCCTGAAGGAACCTCTTGGGCTGCACTTGTTCTGCTTTCTGCAAGGGCCCTGCAGAGAGGGGAACAAGTGTTGCTTTTCCTTCCTTTTCTTTTTTCTTTTCTTTTTTGTTTTTTTCCTTTTTTTTTTTCCCCACAAGAAAGGGTGAGATGTGGTCCTGATATTTCTGGGTCTGAGAGATTTTAGCCTGCTAGCAGCTGCTAACTTTTTCCCAAGGAAAAATTTCTCAAGAAAGCTTCTTCTCAAAACAATCTGGGCAAACAACTGTCCTTTGTTGAAACAATCTTTCTCCAGGTGGTGTTTTGCTGTTTCTCTGGTTTAACCAATGGAATTAGAGAGGTGTCGTTCCTATTCACCAATCATGTTAAGTCTGTATCAGAACACCTTATAAAAGGTAGTAAGGATTAGACAATAAAGGCTTTTTCTATGCTTTTTGCTTCTGAAATATTTGGAGTCTTTCATCTTTCGTGTCCTACAGCGACAGGCATCTACTGTCTACAAGCCCCTGGAACACTCCCAGTTTTACAGTCCCTAAAAAATCAGGAAAATGGAAGTTATTACATGACTTTTAGAGCCATTAATTCTGTAATACAAGATACGGGATCCCTACAGTCCAGGCTACCCTCACCATCAGTGTTACCTGTTAGTTGGCAGCTGTTAATTATCAACTTAAAAGACTGCTTTTTCACAATTTCCCTGAATGAGGACGACAGTGAGAAGCTTGCCTTCTCAATGCCATCCATTAACAAGGCAGAGCCAGCAAAGAAGTATCAATGGGTTGTATTGCCACAATGGATGCATAGTTCTTCCATGATGTGCCAACTGTAGGTTGCCTGGGCACTAGCTCCACTGAGAAAATGGTACCCACAGTACCTTATCTATCATTACATGGATGATACTCTGATAACAGGAGAACACCTGGATGCAGCAAACCTGCTACCTGCCTTGCAGCACAATTGCAGATGGCAGGCCTTCAAATTGCCCCTGAAAAAGTCCAACAAGAGGGCCCATGGAAATATTTGAGAATGCTTACCACTGAAGTCCAAATTCGGCCCCAAAAATCCAAATTTTAACTATCTGTACAGAAATTTGGACTTTGAATGATGCTCAAAAGTTAATTGGGGACATACAGTGGATTTGTAGCACTTGTGTCATAACTAATGAAGACCTTGAGCCCCTAATGCCATTATTGAAAGGGGGAAATCATGCCAATTTGCTGCACAAACTGACTGAAAAACAACAGAAGGTTTTGACTCAGATTGCCACTATATTGGGTAATTCCTTTGCAGATCGCTGGTCTCCTGCTTTGCCATTGTCTGTGGCTGTGCTGAATAGGGAAGCACACATGATGGCTGTAATAATACAGTGGCATAACCAGGCTAAACAACCACTAAAAATCTTGGAATGTGTGTTCTTATCATTTAATTTGAACAAATCCTTGACCACACAAATGGAGGCTATAGCAAAAATTGTGATCAAGGCATGGAAACGGACATTGAAAATTGCAGGAATGGAACCTCAAAATATTCTTCTCCCATTTAAAAAGGATTACTTGCAATGGGCATTGCAGAATTCAGATACCATACCATGGGCATTGTTGAACTTTTCAGGTCTCATTAGCACTCATTTTCCTACTCAAGCTTTTTTCTTTTCATCAACAGGTAGAAGAATAACCTTGGCTATCAAGGTAACCTGTAGATGGCCTCACAGTTTTTAGTGGTGCCAGTCAAAAGACTCCTAAAGCAGGTCTTACTTGACAGGATGAAGGCAAATGGCTCAGTGAAATCCTTGAGGGACCAGGGGACTCTTTACAGGTTCTTGAGTTACGCGCTGTAATCAGGGTATTTGAAAAATGGCCAAATGATCCCGTTAACATTATTTCTGATTCCCTCTATGTGGTAGGTGTTGTCAAGCACATGGAGTGAGCATTACTGAAGGAAATTCAAAACCGACAGTTGTGGCAACTCTTTTTGCAGCTGTGGCAGTTACTTAATTCTCCTAAACAGGATTATTTCATTACCCATATACGGAGTCACTTTGGCTTAATGGAAGGTCTGGCCTTAGGAAACGAGAAGGCTGACCAATTGGTGGCACCACTTTGGGCTATATGTGGGAAAGGTACATATAGGTGTATGTATGAGGTGGTACAAAATTGGACATATGTAAAAGATTGGGGATTAGGCCTAACGGCAAGGGCTTCCAAGCAGGTATGATAACACAATCACTGAAGGGAAGAAGACTAGAGCTTCAAGAGCTGGACCTGTTAGGATCAGTACCTGGAAATTTTTGCTTGTTTTTTAATTACTTTTTAAACCCGAGATCAACTGGTATGAGCCATGTCCTAGTCCCATGTCCCAAAAATAATAGTGTCATCCTTAACTCCAATTCTCCATGGAATCAGAACGTGACTAAATATTGCCACAATTGAACTTACCCTGGAGGTGCTGGCAGAAATGTGACTGTAAGAATACTTTCACCAGCTGTCTTTTTAATCTGTGGAGATAGAGCATGGCCTGCAATTCTGAGTAATTTGTTTGGTGGGCCCTGTTATTTAGAGAAAATAACCATGCTTGCCCCTAGCATGCACGAGACGTTGAATCAGACAATTTGGAGAGCAGGACATAACAAGAGAACTAAAAGAGCAATCACAAGCTTGGGACCTGATTATGACAGTCACATAGAGCTTTGGGGTGCTCCAGCACGAATAATAGCATCATTCCTTACTCCAGGTGTTGCTGCTGCTCAAGCTTTGGCTATGCTTAATAAGTTGGGATGTTGGACAGCCAAGCAATTAAATATAACTTCAGTTATTTTAAATCAGTTTTTAAAGTTTTTTTTAAATTTTAAAGTTATTTTAAATGTTCACTGATGTAGATAGTATTAGACACAGCACACTGCAAAATAGAGCTGCTATAGATTTTTTGCTATTAACACATGGGCCCAGGTGTGAGGATTTTGAAGGAATGTGTTGTACGAACCTCTTTGACCATTCTGCATCCATTCACAGGAAACCCAAACAATTACAAAATAACATGAAGAAGTCAACTGTGAATGACTGGGGTTTGGATGAACAGTTTGAGGGGTGGGGAATAACTGGATGGTTGAAAGATATCACAAAGGGAGCTTTGTTAATATTATTGGTCATTATTTTATCACTTTGTATTATTTCAGGCATAATAAAAATTGGTGACCTGCTTGGTAGAAAATACAGTAAAGAGGGTTTGGCTGATGCAAGAAGAAGGGGGAATTGTAGCAATGTATTTGAACAGCTTAGACCACAGTGTGCTCCAGCCAAACCATCTTTAGTCATTCTTATCGGAACCCTCTGGAATTTGTCAAGGTTACTAAGACATAAATTGTTCTAAAATAAGAAAGAAGAGGCTGAGAAACAGAATACCAAGACTGCGAGAGCTAGATAAAGGAGGGCTATGAAGCACTGGACTGTAACCAATCATATTTCCTGAAAGGTGCATGTTGAACGTGTGGACAAAATAGAGGCAACAATCAAGTAATGTGTGATCACGTGAACAATAGTTTTAGAATGTATAAATATAGCTTAATGTAAACAATAAATGGCTTCTGCTTAATCTTATTAGTTGGTCATCCGGAAGTCCTGAGCTCCCGCAGTTCACTACCCACCTTGGGCTGCATTCCCAAGCAACCCAACTCTGAGAAGCCCTGGACCCAGCACACTGTGGGGCCACTCCCAGCCTCACATCATCCATGGGCTGCGGCCTTGATCACAACGCTTGAACTCACTTCAAAATTCTTTTCAGCTTTCCTTTACAGTGCTTGTTGGCTCAAAGCACAAGTTCTTCAGCAAGATTCACTCTACCATACTGGACACTAATCACAACAAGAGAAAGCAAGCAACAACAAAACCAAACAAGATCCAGGCAGTCAAAGCAGAAATGAACCAAGAACTACCTGGGGTGTGTGGGGATGTGTGGGTGTGTGGGTGTGACTGGTACCAGTGACAAAAGGACAGTGAGGACAAGGAAAGAAAGGAACATGGCCCAAAAGCTTATCAACGCTCAAACTTGACAACACTTTAACTTATTTTATACCTTAATCCTAGTAATTTAACATAGGGAAAACACTTAATTTATACCCAAATTAACTTATAACCTAATCTTATTTTATAACTTTATCTTTACAATCTAAGAGAGGAGTAACACTTAACAGCATTTAACCTAACTTAAAACTAATAGCTTCGATGTCGAGCTTAGCAACTTAACAAGAGGACACTTAGCAACACTTATTTTAGCTTATGTTTAACAACTTAGCAAAAGAACAACACTTAGGAGCACTTAAGTAAGCTTAAGTTAACTTAAGGTTAACTACAACTTAACCTTACTTAAAGGCCTGAATACTTAGATATCTGAAGTATTTAAACATCTAAGAAACCAGTGTTTCTCTCAGATTTGCTATAGCATATGCACAGGGGCATGCACACAGACAGAAACAGTCAGTGCAAGGCACCTATGAAAAATTCCCCTCAGAGGTCAGTGGAATACTCACTTTGGATGTCTTTGCATCTCCCAACAGGTGAAGGATTGGGCCTTGAGGAGTGAAATATCAGCCCAGGATACATCGTGTTTTGGCAATCCTCCAGGATAGCAAACCTGAGGCTTTACTGGCTCTGAGAAGTGTCCCACTCAGGGGGCAATTGCTGGTTGCAGGCTCGCTGTGGTCCAGGAGAGCCCAAAGGTCCTTCTATTTTGGACTGCTGTTTATAGGGTCACAAGAGAATGGGCTTTAGTCATAACAATGTTTTATCCTGGCCACAGTTTGGGTCTGCACTTTCTTTGAAAGTATAAGAACAGGCAAGAGGAATATTTTCCAAGGCTGGTCATAAAGAAAACAGGAGCTTGTTAGCAGTTCCTTGGAGCAGACAGTATTTTTGATAAGCTCAGAAATTGCTGAGCCCAGGTACTGTTTTTAAGGCCAAGGCCTAACAGGCATTTCTCAGATCACACTGCAGCCTGGAAAGGAAGGGAGGGATGGCCAGGATTGTACCACCACAATATCTCATCACTGTTAACCAGACATACTTGATTTGGTTTTATACTTTCTCCTTTGCACAAGGGAGACTGCTCCTGGCTGTGGCTGTCCTTGTGACTTGGCTGGAGCCTCAACAGTTATGCGTCTGTTGACTCCACTGCTGTGCTATTCAGCTTTCCCTCTGACTGCAGGTGGTGCTGCTGGGCAGTGTCCGTGGCCCCTGCAGCAGATTTCTGGGCAGCATTCCTAGTCTCTGGGACAGATTTTGGGGTAACTACCCAAGGCAACCCCACCCTGTCTCTAAATGCTGAATGGACCATATTTAATAAGCTTGGCAAAAACATTAGGAATAGGATGATATCTTTAGCAACTAGGGGAAATTTAAACCCTTCAAAAACTGTTGTGGTATACCTGAAGAAGTGGCTGAAGGGTTGGGGGAAAACATACCCCTGTGCTCCTCCTTGTAATGGATGTAATGGATAAATTCGTGTATTAAAATATAAGAAATGTAATAGATGTATTGAATAAAACAATGTATTAGGAATATTGTACTTTGTAACTCTGAAACTGAAAAGTAAGCCCTGGTTCCCGGAATGGGAAAGGCGTTTCCAAATACCAGGACTTACTTTGCAACTGTGAAGTAGCAGATTGAAACTTAAATTTACAAGAGAAAAAGGTTGGCTTGCCAGGATGTGGTTTGTTGATCAAATCAGACTCCGTGCACCTGGATCATCAAGTGGTAGATGGCGATCTCGAGGGAGGACCCAGAGATGTGAAAAATCACCATCCCAAAAAGAGGTTCCAGGAGAATCCTTTCAGACATGCCCCAGTGCCGGGAAATCTGTTCAAGATTCATCACCAAGTGAAAGACTGTGTTTGAATATGAAGACTGAACAGAAGCACAATGAGCTCGCTGCTGGGCGCAGAAAACAGCATAAAAATTGGACTCAAACCCCAGCTGGTGTGGACAGGGCAGGATCGCACTCTTGCTATCGGCCGCCTGTTTCACCCAGCATTTGATCAAGTGTTGCTTGTGGCTGTCTCAGAGAGATATTTGGAAATGGAAAAATAAAACCTTGGGTTTTTTTAATCCGATTGGCTAATAATCATTTATAACATCCTCTACAATAGGTACCATTATTAGTGAAACCCCAAGGATATGAACTTAGGCTCTGATAGTTAGATAGTCACATGCACACATTCCGAAAGAGGTTTACAAACATTGAATTCTTCACCCAGTTGACCCATTCTATAAACCTGAAAAGTCATGTACTTTGTTGTAGGGCCTGTGTTTCAATAATGACCTGCAAATGGAAAAAAACATAACCACAGCCATGTGCCAGCTGAACTGGGGTAAGCTGGAATATGGGGCAATGCCTAATGACGTTTCAATAGCTAATACAAATGGATTACCCAGGAACTGTTATTCTCTTCTCACACTTTTCCTCACAAGCCCTTGTTCAGGCGCCAAAAAATGTCTTGGTTTAAAAGACAAATGTCTACTAAGGAAGGTGGGAACCTTCCTGAAATGGAAAGAAGACTCCTCCCTCTAAATTATTCTAACTTTGAAAATTACAGGGCTTTCAGGCAAAAACATAGGAAAATGAGTAAGGGTTCTTTACTAGAAAATATATACAGAACAGAACAAGCACGATAACAGAAGTTTCCCACACACTAAGCACGGTTTCCTCTTTGGTGTAGTCATGACTACGGCTGGTGGGGGAGATGCTGGTGGCTCTGGTGAGGCAGAGAGGCTGTAGTGACTCACACCCAGCAGGGGCAATGGTGGTCTCTGACAAGAGGGAGGAGGGGCAGGTGATTTCCCTGAAACTCATGCAAGCAGCAACCAGTCTCGCACTACCAAGCAGCAGCAGTGTAAAGCAGGAAATCCAGGCAGATTCAATTGTAGCGCTGAATTGCAGCGTGGCAAAGCCACAGAGCTGAATACATAAAACTCCCACAGTACCACGCGGCCATTCTCCTTCATTCCCAAATGGCAGGGAAGAGGGACCCACCCCCCAGCCAAGTCTCAGGTCATCACCAGCACCTTTCATGGCATTATGCAGCAACTCCCCCCCACCAAAAAAGCACCCTCAAAACCAACAAAACAAAACAAAACAACACAAAACAACACAACCAAACAAACAAAAAGAACCCCACAAACCTGATCAGGGGAGTCCAACCCACAGCCAAAACTCTCCAAATTCAAAGCAAATCCATTGGAAAGCCAGAGTCATTGGCCACTTCCCTTTGTGTAGTAGTCGCTGACTATTCACCCAAAAAAGCTGCTGTCTCTCTTCCAGTACCTCCCTGACAACAATGGGATGAAATTCACTGAGAAACCTAACCCACAAGAGTGGTACAGGGGCCTTATCTCTTCCTACAGCATGTAGAGGTTTTGTTTGGGCAGGACCAGGAAGGTTCAAAGATCCCCTAGTATTAACCAGCCAAGTGGCTTCTGCTAGATTTGTATCCCAAACCTTCCTTGCCCCATTGCCTACCACTCTTAAGACAGTCTTCAGCAGTCTGTTATACCTCTCAGTCTTTCCAGATGCTTATGGGTTATTGACCCTCCCCCTCCTGAGTCCATGCTGTCTGGGTCTGATCCCTCAGCCATCCTGTAGGTGCCATGTGATCACACTCTTTCTCAGCTGCCTTTGCATCCATTTTTGAACAGCCACTTCTTGTAGTGTATTAGAACCAATATGAAGGAATTCCTTCACTTTAGTATCGTGAGAGAATATCCTAGGACAGCTGTCCAGTTGTACTGGGTTTATGTGGCAAGGATTTGGTAGTGTGGGGGGTGGGGTACTGCAGGGGTGGCTTCTGTGACAAGATGCCAGAAGCTTCCACCATGATGGACAGAGCCAGTTTCTGCTGGCTCCCAGCTGGACATACCACTTGCCAAGGCTGACCTCATCAGTGATGTTAGTAGCACCTTGAGAGAACATATTTAATAAAGGGTAAAAAATGATGGAAGAGAGGAGTGAGCAAATGTGAGAGGAATAGCTATGCACAGACACCAAAGTGACAGCGCTCAGTGAACGAGAGGAGTGCTCCAGGCACCAGTCCAGAGATTTCCCTGTCTCTGAAGAATACACCACTTGAAAGGGACCTGCACAGGAACAGTTCATGAAGGACTGCAGCCCATGGAAAAGATCCGTGTTGGAGAAGTTCATGAAAGACTGTCTTCTGTGGGTGTGTCTTCTGGAGCTGGGCAAGAGTGTGAGCAGGAGGGAACATCAGAGACAAAGTGTTGAATTAAACACAGTTCTCACTCCCCCATACCCCTGCACTGCTCATGAGGAGGAGGTAGAAGAGTTGGGAGCCTAGGAAGAAGGGAGAGATGGGGGAAAAGGTGTTTTTAGGGTTGTTGTTATTTTGCAATCCCCTGCTTTATTTTATTGACAATAGATTAAACTAATTTCCCCAAACTAAGTCTATTTTGCCCATACCTGTAATCAGTAAGGGATCTCCCTTTTCCTATCTCAACTCATGAGCTTTTCATTTTTTGGTTTTTCCTCTCCCTGTCTCATTGAGCAGTTGAAGTGATAGAGGGGCTTGGTGGGCACCTGATGTCCTGCCAAGGACAACCCACCACACCTGTCCTGGTTTGTCAGGCTGGTTTTTGGCCTTTCCGCTGAGAAGCAGTGCCCTCCTGGGATGCTGCAGTTGGCATCCTGTGCATCATAGGGTCCTCAGCTGACTGAAGAGTAATAATTGATACCAACACTCTCCCATCACAAATGGGTCTTAAACAGGCAGAGGAGACTAATTTGTTTCCCTCCCTTTTGAACTGTAGCAGGGAAGAAGCCTAAATGTAATCCCTTTTAAATATGTGAAGATGGGAAAGGAAAGGTTTTGTCTAACAAGAAAAGAGGTGTGTGTGGGGCGTGGGTGTGTTCAGCCACATCTTCATAGATTTGTACAACTTATCTTTCATTATGAATATAAAGTACATATTTTTCAAGGTAATAGATTGCTGGCAGTTTTTTATGCATGGCCTTTCACCTTAAGTGCTGAAGTCAAATGAGTTTCACCATTAAAAACTGAACTGCACCTCAACAGTCCACAATCCCATGCCTTCTCTGACCAGAAACCTCCAAAAACGTGTCTCAGTGGATTCCATACATGTTGTTCTCCTGACTGAGGAGTTACAGCCTCAAAACCTCCTTATTGTTCAAAGATAGAGTGGACTGAGGTGCAGCCTGTGAACAGCAGTGTTTTCTAGGGTCTGAAGGGCTGACAACTAGCAATAACCCAGGAAGAAACTGCAACACTGATGATCCTGAGAGAGGAGACAATGACAAAAGAGAAGGCAAGGCTTTTCTGGAGATGTGGAACAAGGAAAGAGCACTATATGAGCTAAATGAAAGCAATCTTTCACCAAAATTGTGCTAGCAAACTTGCAGGCATGAGAGAGGTTTGAGAGAGAAAGTAAAAGAGTTAAATAGTCAGAGCACATTGAAACTCTGAAGTAAAGTGGAGAATAGCATTGTTTTAGACGTTGGTGTAGTCATTCAGAAGACTGCTTCTGATTCTGAAACCTCTTCCAGAAGATATTCAGCTGGAAACTGACTCCTTGATTCAGTCATGTCTGAAGGAAAAAGACCAAAAAGTACCTGAAAGGCAATATCTGATGGTCTTCCATCCTCAGTCTTTCCACAGAAAAAAAGATAGAGAGTCTAGGAAGGGACAAATCCACATACACCAAATATTTTTTTCTTTTTGGCTCTTCATGAAAAAAGGAAAAATATAGTTGAAAATAGCTGGCTGAGGGAATATACTTTCACAGGATGAACAATTCCACTTAACAGTCACAGGTCTATGTCTTCACTAGCCCACGTCCCAGTAAACAAGTTATTCACCTGTTAAAAGCAGTCTTGTCTTAAGTTAGCTCAGGGAAGGAACTAGAACACAGGACTAGAGCCAAGAAAAGGCAGTGAAATTTTTATTTTTGGCTTTCTGCCCTTTCAGGACTCTCTGACAACCCCGATTTCCTCAGGGAAGTGTTTTGGCAGAGCTGATGCTCACAGAGCCTGGGCTATGAACTGTGTGGGCTGTAGCCAAGTCCCTCCATGTGGCTTCCTGACCCTTGCCTTGTTTTCTCTCTCCCACTGTCCCTGCCCCTGGCATGGCCTCAGGGTGCTGTTGATAGATTCACAGGTCCAACTAGTTTGCACTCATGGCATTGTTCACCTGAACAACAATTTCTTAATAGCATCATCACTTATCTCCTCCGCCATTGTGAAGAACATGCTAAAAAAAATCTGGTAAGCATTTGGAATATCTCAAATTATTTCAAGGACTTTCAAAAGCACATGTAGGCAATCTGGGCCAATGCCATTCCCATACCTCATCACCTTTAACTGATCATTCCTGTGGTGGGTACCTGCTGCTTAATTTTCAAATGTCTAGTGCTGAGTTATGGAAGTTGCTTGAGACATTTAAGTTATTAAACACAGGTAGAACATTAGGCATTAATTCTCTGTAATACAAAAGGGCTTGTTTTTTCATTGAGATTTTAAATTTCAAGTGGTACTTTTAAACATCTGTGTCTTAGTCCAATTTAACTCATAATTCTATTACATACTTTGTAAGAAGCTTCTATATAATAGACTTAATTTATTACTAGCTTTAATTTTTGGCAGAGACAATATGATTCTGTTACGATGCTTCACAGAAACACTACAAATATAACACATACATAAATTACTTCTTACTGATGTAAAAGTCCCTTCCCAGTTAAGCACACCTGTGCTATGAGAACACAGAATGGCACATATTTTCCTGGGAGCAAATAGAAAAACTGTATAGTCTACTGAAAGACATACTGGCAATTATTCTGCCGAAGGGTCAAAATGTGCAAGGTAATACTAATTCTCTTACAAATCTTAGAAAATTTCAGTGCTCAGAACCAAAGATAAGGACATTCAGTTAAATTCACTTCCCAGTCTACAACTATTTGTTCTTTCATTTAATTTGAGCTAGGAACAGAGAAATAAAATGCTCTGTCACTGTGTCACCTGCATAAGCTATTCTATTTGTTGATCCTTCCCTCAGGAAGACACAAAAGAGAACACTATTCTCATCACCTTCATTGGCCATAGAAGTACTCAGCTGTGTAAGCCAAAATTAGACATATCAAAGCACCTTTGATCACTTCATTGTCTGTCAAGTTCTCTCCAAAGCAAGCACTGTCTTCTATAATGGATTGTATTACTTTGAAATGTCATATTTAATGTGTGTTCATTCCTTCAGATCCCTGATGCTGTCTGAGGTGCTGACAGTGCAGCACCACATGGAGAGCCTTGCAGGTGGGTCTATTAATTTCAGTGTGTTCCTGTTTCTCAACAGCATGTGGTTTAATTGCAGGATTGGTGAAGCAAGGGCATCGCAAGAATTTATCTCCATTTTTCTGTGTGTGCACAACCACAAAGTCATCCTGCAGTGTAGACTTGAATGAGTTATGGGATCATAAAAATGTACTTCAATTCACAAAGCTATCAACTCTTTGTCATGAAACAAAAACACCTGCCAGAAGAGTTTTATTCTTACTTGATAATCACAGCACAACTAAGCATAGGACAAAGCTGTCATTTAAAGGGATATTATTATGCAGCAGACATGCTCTGAGGAACCATAGTCTAAATTTAGATACTAATTAGAAAAACACATTTTACAGATGTCATTAATTAGCCAACACTCTGAGAACTGTCTGTTTCAAAAGGAAATGGAATTAGTAAAGTACCCACCACAGGATTTGACTTCTCTTGTCCAACAGATCCAGCAATTGGTCATTACTCATGTAGGTAACTTCTTGTTTTCCACTGATAAAATTAATTCTAAGCTACATTTAGCTAATACTTAAATTATGCCCTGGAGAAGAAACTGCAGAAATATACAGCAAGCCAGTATTCTTACATCACTTTCCAGAGTTTTATGAAATTCTTCTTCTGTCTTTCAGGCTTTTTGGACACAATCAGATCATACTTTTGTCTAATAACATATGATTCAGAACCTTCATTCTTCATACAGAAGAGCTAAAATGCTGAGGAATTCCTGTGGTTCCAGGAGTCAGGTCCCTGAAAAATGATCTGTAGCATTAGTAAAAAAAATACAAAAGCTGACACCTAGAAATGATCAAGTAAGTTGGAATAAAACTGTAATATGGGGAACAGGATGAAAGTTGCCAGTGGTGGGAACATAGCTTTCTCTGTCACATGAAAAATCTTGAACTTTCAATGAAAAGAATGTCTCAAATATTTCAACCAAAATAAAAAACTGTTGTTAAATGTTATAGTGATGATTTATATGAGCTGTGGTTCAGTGGCCATATGCACTCCATTTTTTATTCTTTGCACTGGGTCACATTTCTCACAGTGTCTCATTTTGGGGAGGAAAATGGCTCAAGAAACTTGTGAAGAATTGTTTGGCCACAGGCACATTTCAGGTAATGTAAAATGTACCTGGACAACCTGGAAATGGAAAACTCTAAGAACATGGGGCATCTGTTCTGCAGCATAACTGAGACACACTGCTTATACACACCCTGAAGCACTGGGTACTTGGCCAACTCTTCATTCCAAGCTTTCATTCTTAGGGTCTCATTTTTCCAAAGAAAAAATATGTAATGTGTGGGAAAGCCTATCCCTTCAGGAAATAAAAATATTAGTCTAATTTTGAGTTTTGGCAGAATTATTTTAGCTAGACCTGGAAAACCTGAACACTACCAGTCAACAAAATCCATGTCTCCTTCATTGGTTTTTGTTTGTTTCTGTTTTGCGTGGTTGGTTTTTGGGTTTGTTTTTGGGTTGGGTTTGGGTTTGGTTTTTCCTTCCACCATTAGACAAATTTCAAGCGATTTCCAAGTATATTGTTGAAAATATTTTAGAAGGAACTCTCCAAAACAAGGACACAGCAAACACTAAACAAAGCTTTAGGAGCTCTTTTGAGAGTTACAGCAATGAGAAATATTTGTAGACCAAGTCAATAATATTTCTTAATGAAATGAAAATGCAAGGATTTAGTTTCTATTTGACGGGCATTGGTTTCCTAAGAAACTTGGACTGAGCTGGTTGTGAAAATTTCTCTTGTAATTTATGGAGGCAGAAAGGTACTTCAAGAAGGACAGTCATCCTACCTTATCTCTTCCAGCTGCCTGGGTCAAAACCCCAGTTTTAAGAGCCATTCAGGGCCTTTCACTGTGGAGGGAATTGGGAAACAGTGAACTCTCACTGTTTGTTTAGGAAACCCTTCTGGACTTCCTTCACTCAAAAAATAATTCATTGCTAATGTTTTGCTCATAGAAAATGATGCATTTGTCTGTTGTCTGATAATCATTGTTCTCTCCTGGCACATTCTGTACAAATAATTTCTGAACAAGTTATCAGTCACAGCCATGACTGTTTATTAAAATTTTCTTCCATGGGTATCCAACTTACATTTTTACCTCATCTATATACGCACAGCTATAATTTAAGTAAACAGTGAAACACGTATATGCATTTTCTACTTTAGGAGATACCTATAAAAAGAGTTTTCCCTGTCTGGCTTAATTTTTGCATCTTAAAGTTAAAATTAAGCTGGTGTAAATCTTCCTATTTGTTAGTCTTGGGATTCTTTAAAACGAATTTGCTGAAGGGACTTGCACTTGAGGCATGTAGCTTCACCCCAGGGGTTCACCTGGATGTGTCAGTACTGTTTCTGTACCCT
Source organism: Trochalopteron elliotii (assembly GCA_024734555.1). NCBI lineage: Eukaryota > Metazoa > Chordata > Aves > Passeriformes > Leiothrichidae > Trochalopteron > Trochalopteron elliotii. The sequence continues at coordinate 1,763,994 of JANPWX010000134.1, read as the reverse complement.
GACTAAGAAAAACACCTCAGCAAGTGTTGTGTGTTTGGAAAATACATTTTCTTTCAGTATTTTCTTACATAGGCAGTCACCTCAGTGAATATTCTGGCTTCTAAAGCTATTTACTAATACACACTGGAAGAAAATCCGAACTCAATTAAAGAGGATTAGCTCTCTCTGTCCCATGAGGTGGCCTTTCTGCATGCATCTCTCTTTCAGCTTTCAGTTTCTGAGATTCATGGCTGTTACCCTGGGAGCCAAAGTCATATATATGCTGTGTTCAAGAAACTCAGTAAGAGAACAGAGAATGGATTCCCTGTTAACATGAGCACAGCTGTGTGTGGCAAATGGCATATATTTGTCTGTATACAAATTCAGGCTATTGTGCAGCAGACAAAATAACACTTCAAATCAAAAGAAAATGAAAAATGTTGAAATGTTGTTGCTTTTGCCACTTCTTCTTACCTAAAAGTATTCATGCAGATGCAATACTTTGGGATCAGACAAGAAGATAAGAAGAAATAATTTGCACAATTTACAGAGTAAAATTTAATGGTATTTCAAGTCCTTGTATTACTTCAACAGGTATGGGAGGCACTGAAGAATTTCTGGACATTCTGTCTGACTAAATAATCATCTCCCACCCTCCCACCTTAGAAAGAAAGGACTTTCTTTCTTTCTTTCTTTCTTTCTTTCTTTCTTTCTTTCTTTCTTTCTTTCTTTCTTTCTTTCTTTCTTTCTTTCTTTCTTTCTTTCTTTCTTTCTTTCTTTCTTTCTTTCTTTCTTTCTTTCTTTCTTTCTTTCTTTCTATTAGGTGCCAACACACTTTCCATATGCCTGCCACTTCACCTCAACCCTCCACAGCTTCACACTTTTTCCTCCGCTCTCCCAATTGCACTGCAACGGCCCACAAGACACTTCAAGGCCCCGCAATTACGACAAGCACCCCCAGCCATCCCCAAAAGCGCCTCCTGCTCTCCCTCCCTCTAGTGCCACACTCCAAAAGCCTAAACCACCCCATCCCCCCAGTCCAATCCCCAGCCCTCACAAACTTCAGCCCAGCCCCACACTTCCATCCCCACCCTGCACCATCCCATCCTATGCAGCCACTCCCATCCCATCCCTTCTTTGGCAGGAAGGCCCATCTAACCCTCCCTTGGACCCTTCCAGCCATTCGGGGCCAGCC
>JANPWX010000134.1:1713157-1762422 GCA_024734555.1 Trochalopteron elliotii | reverse complement strand
ATGTGGAAAAAATGCAATGAAAATGCCTCAAGTCCCAAGAGAAAAAAAGTTGCTTGTCATTCTTATTTATCAGAACAAGCACGTATTTATTTAAATGAGATAGAAGTATTCATTATTCAGAATAAAATGTCTAAAACACTGTATATAGTTAAATAAAATCACAAGAGTACTGGAAGCAGGACAGCTTTTTCCTACTGGATTATATCAGACAAGTAGCTGTCCTAGCTCAGAGTTAGCTTGGATTGCTAATATCACTGGGGCACAAGGCACCAGCCCACAGCTTATGTCCTGGGTTTGGGGGCAACAGCTTAATGCTGTCTGTTGTGGCAACAGGGAGAATAATCACCAGAAGAGGTACCCAAAAATGTTAGCAGCTCTTGAGGAAGGTTGGTGGTAAATGTTTCTACATTTAATTTGCAGATTAAAATAAAAAAGTTAAACCAATCTTCCAGCTGTCTGGATCTTCAGTTTTGCCTCCCTTGGCAGACCAGTGATACTGGGAGTAGCAACAGACTGGTGGGATCCAGAGCCTCCTCAAATAGATCTTTTGGGTCTTCACAGGCATCTCCAGAGTTAGTAATGTCTTCTTCCTAATGGAGCTATGGAGAAGCTCCACTTTTTCCTTTTCCCTCACATCTCTCCCTATATGTGCCCTTCCAGCTTTGCTATGCTTCTTTTTCTGTTAGAGTGGCTGTCACTGTCTTCAGACCCTGTACTAAATTCTTTCAACTTGAAAGTGGTCAGAAAAGTCTTTGGGTGATATTTGGTGGTTCTCTCCCTCACATTAGTTTTTTACTATATTTGTGTGCTGAGCTCATTTAGCATGCAGTCAGAGGAGCACTAGGACCAATATAAGGAAAGCAGCAGATTAAGCAGTCATGGTGCAGGCAAAAAGCAAGAAAAGAGAGGAGAGATGGTTGAACTGGGCTCTTTTCAGGGTCAAGCAGCCATCAGGTCAATGCAGCTCAGCTCAGCTTTATAATCAGCCTAACTCCATTATTTATTAATGGAGTAAAACCTACCTTATCAGCAGTACTATTTCAACCCAAATTGCAAACTTTGTTTAGTTATTTAAATGGAGTGATTTTCATGTTCAAGACCCAGGAGTTTACTCATGAACCAGTAGTTTATTTTTACTTCCTATTGATATTTCCTATCAATATGCTGATGGTGGGACCAGGCACTTAGGTGAGGCATGCTGGATATTGCAACACTATGAGAAAAGTCATCCCAAAAGAACTCTCAAGCTGTACAGTTAGGTTGTTGCACCTGAACTCTTCCTCTATTTTGTATCCTATTTCTTCTAATGGAGAATCTTTCATGTGCCTTCTGAAGCCATGTTAAAAAGCCAGGCTGGTTTGAGATAGTAGAGAGGGACTGGTCATTCTTGGGATCCTTCTGATATAAACTGAACTGGGTGTCATGGATTGCAGAGTAGCATAGCAAAACTCTCTGCTCTAAAGGGAGCTAGTTCTGACAGGCCTGTCTGGAGGTGTATTCAAAAAGAATAGGCAGAAGGCAAGCAATTGTAAAAGATGGGCCTCCTAGGAGGAAAGGTAAAGAGAAGATACTGAACAAGATGCAACTGCTCCAGATGGAATCCTTGTTCCACTGTGAGAGGAGAAAATTAGTTGAACAATTAGGCAGAGATACAGCTCTGTCTAAATTTAGTTCCAGAGATTATATAGGCATGTCTTCTGCTGCTTGTATTCCCAGTGATTTCCCTGAAGCGGTATCAGTCTGAGCAGTGGTTATTATGTTATTCATGTCTTTATGTTCTGTATAAACTATTTAAGAGATATGGGGAAGATATCTTTTGTACGTGACCACTAAGGTTCTAGGCAAGTTAAAACTGACTGTTTTTTCTTTGTTTAAGCCTGTTCATTAGAGAAAGAAGAACAAGAGGAGAAACCTTTCCATTAAGTCATGTATATTTGTTCAAAAAAACTTTCACCAAAGTTTCAGAAAATACGCTGAAGGTAGATGCTTACAGTGTCCTTTGGTCTATTGGGGGGCAGGAAAGACCATGCTTTGTTTTTCAAGGAACAAAGATGTGCATCAGTTCAAATGCCATCCTGGCTGTAATGGGGAAAAACTCTGATAATGGCTGGACAACATGAAAGGAACTCCGGAAAGAGCACAGGAGCAGCATATGCCTGGAAAATACAGAGTGGCAATGGTGGTGGATGCATTAAAAAATCTGAAGAAATAGGGCAGAGAATGAGCTTTAACTTGAGCTTAATGCAGACTATAGGAAAATGGAGAAGCAGATCAATAGTAACAGCTGACTGGATCTAGTGTAAGCAGCAGTCCTACTGTAAAAAAGGCTTTGAACTAAGTGGCTTCCACATGTCCCTTTTAATTAACATTTCTGAAAGATTTTGAATTCTTGAAGTATCAGGTGAGGACATGCTGCCATTGTCTGATTTTTCTGCATTCAAAATTACTACTACATTGCACACGTTTTCAAAGACATCTCCTGATGGCCTTAGTGTGAGGATCCTTCCCCTCACCTGGAAAGGCAGCCCACAGAGGAGCAGGTGGGATGAGGCACATGGAGGTAGGGAGGGATGTGAGATGGGCTGGGCAGGTTGTAGGGAGCAGACTGTTGGTCAGTTTTATAATGGGATTGCTTATTTCTTGGAAAATGGATAGAGAACCCTGGAAATTATTATGGGGTGGGAACCATATGGTGCACTGCAGGTGTCCCTGCCAGGACAGTTGTAAAAGAAAAGGTTTCCAGATCAGGTACCAGTGCTTATAGAGGTTAGTGTAAGGTGGCAATATGCTACAAGATCTTAGAGAGAGTGAAGCCTGGGCAGCTGGAGAAAGCTCAGCTCTAGCCTTTATGTTCTCCAGATGAAAGATAATGCACATCGCACAGGTCACTTGAAGACAGTAGCTGTCTATTAAGCCACAAGGGCATAGTCTTCCTGAATTCCAGAATAGCCATAGCTGCGTTTTTCTGTTTATCTGCTGGCCCAGGACAGGTGTCATGGACCTTACTCAAATCCTATCCAATCTCCTGCTGTCAGGGTACTGTACTGTTCAGTAAAGCTCAGTGTCCCTCCCTACGGCACAGAGCTTTCACCTCTTGCTCCTGAGAGCAGCCTGAGTCCCCTCTCTTGTTCTCAAGAGCAGGGAAATTTGACAGAAGTGAAAAAACATCTGGCAGAAAGGAATGAGCAAGAAGTGGAGCCTGTTCAGGGCTGGTTTTCTTCATGCATGCAGCTGTGAACAATTACCATCACAGCCACATGTCAGAGCACACACATAACCAGTCATGCCTTGTAGGCACAGCCCACAGCAGCCACAGGGTGCTTTAAGCTTCTGTGGCAAAAAAGCCATCCCAGTTGCTATCAAATTCACTAGACCTGCCATGGTGGGCACTCAGTCTCCTCAATGCACTCACTGATAACCCAAATCAATCATATATGCATGATTTTGGTATCACAGCATTTCAGGCAGCAAAGAAGGCAAAGGATAATTAATAGAAAAATGCAAATACTATATCTCCTGTAGAAATCTATGTTTTCTGCTCAGGTTTTATACTGCCCCTCAGCCTAGGACCTGGGGGCTATATAAAAAGTAGGAGCGTCAGTGACCTAACTGCTTACTTCTGTCTGTAATTAATTCAGATGAGCTTCCCAGAGCAGCCTCCCTTGCTATATAAGCTATGAATACAAATAGACATGACAGTTGAAGGCTTCATTTCTAGAACAGGGGAAGAATTTCCCAACTCCCTGGTTATATTTATCTAAATCACATCCCAATACAATTTTGGAGCAAGAACTGGGAATATGCTGTCTCCTCAAACCTACTTTCTGTGCAAAGGAAACCAGGGTTCAAAGAGGTGCAAGGAACAGCATGACCCCGGGGCATGACACAACATATTCACTAGGTAGCCTCTACACAGCCTGATGAGTAGGTCATTTGCTACAGGCACTTAATTTAGGCATTATGACTTCTTTCCAAATTTACTGAAAGGGCCATCATGGCCTGGCAACAAGCTCTCCAAGCTGCTCATTGCTCTCGTCACAGTTACTTTCAGAAGCCACCAAAATAAGCATTCAAAGATGATGTCCTGAAAATAGCCCTGGACATCTGCAATGTCCCAAATGCAGGCCTCATCTTCCGAAGTTTCAAATGTAGGTCTCACATTTTTAAAGAGAAGTGGTTTTGCACATTTTTGTGCAAACTTTTGGGTGGCTTTGGTAGGAGCTAGCGCTTTTCAGGAGATGGAAGACCTAAGTTCAATTTTTATTTGCACAGATTCAAATCCACAATTTCTGTCCTAGCACAAGTATGATTTATTGTACCAGGTTTCTAACTTAGCTTAGTGCCAGCGTTCTCTAAATATCTCCTTGGGACTGAGTAACTGTGACAAGAAATATTTGTGAATCACTAAGCCAGGTTAGAAGAGAAGGGATGCAAGAATCACCCTGTAGTTTGGGTGCTTGAATGAAAAGGAGGGTTTCCGCTTTATGTTCTTACTGCTGTTCCTTGACTTTATTCTAGAAACTTGTCTAATATAAAATAAATTTGCATATCTGAGCTAGGGCTTCTGTGGACCATATTACAGAAAAGAAAGCTGCCAAAGGAAGAGACAGAAAAACTTGTGGTACCCCTAGATCTCTGACTCACAAATAGATGAGAACAGACCAGACCAAACATGGAGAACATGCTCAAAGTCTGTGTTGTGCTGGAAAACTGTACACACATCTACTGCTGTCTCAGGAACAGGTGTATGTTCAGTAAAGAGATTCTTTAACTGAGCTTGTATTCCTGACTTATTGGCATGATGTCCCTCAGAAGAACTAATCAAGAAATCAATATGCCGTGGTGAGGTGAAATTCTGATAAAAAGCAAAAGGTTGTAGAGATTTTTTAGTGTTGAGGCACCATTTATGAGATGGTTAGGATAGAGAGAGTGAGGTGTTCTGGGACTGGCCTTTGGCAAAGTTATTTGGATGTCAGACACAATGTTTACGGCCTACAACAGCACTGCTTCATCTAGATCTTGCCTAAGCAACAACTGTGTTCCCCAGTTTTAGACTGGTGACTTCCAACAGGAAATCTGGGCCAACTTGGAACAATCATCACCAGCAGTGTTAGTTGTGCAGGCAGCTGGGAGTTTTGATAATCACCCACACTCCTGCCTAGCAAATCCAGCTGATGAGTTTGAAGGCTGCCAAACCAGGGAACCTTCCCACCTCTGTGTACAAGCCCCCCTCAGCAGAACTGGGACACAATGGCCAACCTGTGTGGGGCAGTACCATGAACACCATATAGCATTTCAGTACTCCTGGCAGGCAGGAGGCCCCTGTGCTGTGTATTCACCTTGAACAAGATATTGCAATGCCAGGATCTGAAAGCAGCTTGCTGGAGTTCAAAAGAAAAAGATGGGAGTAAAGGACCTCAGAGGCACTGAATGATTAGCTTGTGTTGGCACTGGCAACCATGGCAGCAGACTGGGTTTCCAGTGTTAATGCCAATGTTTAATGACAATATTGCAGCCTTTAATCTGAAATAAACAGAGTTGATGTAATTGAACAAGATGAAGAAAAAATAAAAGCACGGTGCTTGACAGCTCCCATTCTAGCCAGCGTTGGCATAAAATTCTCCTCCATCCTGTCCAGCACTCCAGCTCTTTTAAAACAATCTATGAAGTAGTCATGCTGCATTCAGTACATCAGCAGTGACTGAATATACAATCATCACTGGATGTGAAACACAACTCAACAGGCTGCAAAGAAGTTGTTCTATGATTTTTTAAAAGGTGACATATTTTCTGATTTAGTGTTCCCTTTATAAAAAACCTGACTTATTCCCTCTCACACTGAGAAGTTACTCAGACTTACTGAATTCTTTGGAGGGAATATTTCCATCTAAGTCTGTCTACAGTCATCAGATAAATTCTGAATATACACAAGGGAAGATTTTGTTCTTTGATCAACTTAAAATTTGACTGTGTTGACAGCAAGTTATGTCTGATCTCATTTACATCAGTGCATAAATCAGTTTGCTTCAACTAGAGCTGCTCTGGATTCACACCAGGGTATGTATAAAGAGAGTTTGACCTTGCTTTTCAGGCTTTTGCAGATAGTTGTTCTCAAATAATCTTTCTACAGGCTACTCAAATTTGTTTCTTCCATGCTGAATGATCACTCACTGCCAGACAAGTCAACTCAGCCCCTCCCAAGGAAGAAAGGTCAAAATTTTCTCCTTTTATTTCACCTCACCCATTGCTCAGAATTAGAGCTGAGATATTTTCACTTTTTCTCAGGTCCTATAGTCTCAAGTTGAATATTTATTTGGGGACCTCTCATATCCTTGTTTTCCTCCAACCTGTGAGTCAAAACACCATCTGACTTCAGAGCTCCTCATCTACTGCTCAAGAGTTCCAGAATTATGTCTGGAAAATGCTATGTATGTAGTCTAATATATAGGAAATTAAGCATTGCCGTTGACATACGAGTAAATTCTCACTTATAAAACACAACCAGAGATGTTACTGAAGTGCCAGCTCGTATCTCCTTTGCAACAAGAGGGAGAAAAATAATCTCACATTTTTCTTCCTAAACAGGCAGATATTGAGGTAAACATGCAAAAAGTGTAATTTTGAGACATTGCAGTTAAACAAGGCAAAACCTGTTCTTGGAGTTGCTTGTACACACACAGGATTAGGGAAAAAAATCTACAAACAAACAAAGCACAAATCTAGTAAAAAAATGCCTAATCTGGTATGTTTGGCTTTTATATAGGTAATTCAATGTCTCTGATAGGACTAGGGACCGCCTTCCTTTTTTTTCTGTTCCTGAAAGGTTTTAATTTTCTGTTGGTGATATGTACCCTAGGTTTGGCCCAGCCAGGTTGAAACCATGTTGTGATGGAAGGCAACACCATGGCTGTTTTCTTGCTGCTTCACAATGATGTCAAATTAGATACTGTTCTGGACAACAGCTTCTAAATATGAGTGTGAAGTCATGCTTATCTCTGCATTGGTGCTTTGGTCTGTCATAGCACCCTAAAATTTCCTAGGCACCAATCTGCTCCAGCTAAATCTGTCAGTTCCTTTCACTGAGCATCCTACTGCCCAGTTCTTCCTAACCTGACTGTGGATTTGTCTCACATAGATCAGTCTGGAGTGGATACAAGGAATACACCACTGAATCCTTAAATATGCTGCTGCTTTCCGAAAGAGAAAAAGATTTTCTCTGATTACCCTGTTTTAGCAGTTGGTTTTGCTGACATGTGTTCCCTCTCTCCAGTTAACTTCATTTCAGAACCAGTAGTGCGACCCTTTTGGTGCCAGCCAGCCCACATCCTTGCCAGCCTGTTGCCATTGCAGGTGAGCTCTCTTGTGCTCTGGGGAGATTCCAGGGATTTGGAGACTGCAGCAGTGATTTTGTGGTGCACTCTGGTTCCATGTGCCATCAGTTAACTACCTCCACAGCTGGCACTGCCTGGATGCAGAGGGGAAGAACAGATAAGCAAAAGTCTGCTTTTGAGACACCAGGTTGCCTAACCCAGCCTGGTGATGTGTGTCTGGGATGCTCTGACTGCCTCTGTACCGAGTCTCCTGCTGAGTAGGACATGAGGGCTGCTAAATGCCATTTATAGACCATGCCTAAATGTTTTTTCTAAAGTTGAATGCCTTTTCTAATGTTGTGGCCAGAGCTAACAAAGGCTTCCCAGAAGCTCAGGAGGTGGAGGGTGGTTGGGGCACAGCTGAAGAAGAAGGCAAGACGAAGGGGAGTAGGGCAGGGGAGTGTGCAGAGGAGTTGGAATTTCTGTTCCCGCAGCCAGGAACCTGGGAGGATGGGCTGATGACCATCTCTCCATTGCTTCACCTGAGAGTAGTAGCCACCAGCCACACCTTCCCACAGTGACCCTGAAGGAAGAGCAGCAGCTATTCCAGCTCTCCCACTCTCCATCAATCACAAAGCCAGCAGCCATTACAAGCGTTTTACTTCCCTTCAGCAGGATGCTGCTTTGGGCAGGTATCTGCTTTTTCTGTTCCCAAAGGAGCTCTGGCTTGGGTATGAGGCTAAATTTGGCCATGTTTTACTGCTGATGTATTTTTGATGTACTGGTGACCTGTAAAAATCCCTGCCCAATGCTAGATAAGTAAATTCTTGTGACAGGTAAAAAAAAGATGGCCTTTCATGGTAGCTTTATATATCTAGTGCTGGAATTCATTGGAGATTCATGGAGTAATGAGTCCCCATGTATAGTTCTTCCCCTGTACCAAGGCACAGCAGAATGCAGGAGCAAATGGGGCCTCATTTCATCATCTGCCTGCTGAAAAGTAGATGTTTGTAAAAGGAAATAGGTAAAAGAATAAATTATTCTGTCACACTTCACACTGAAATTTTCTTGTTTTTACAGACTCAAGAAATTCTGTTTCAAACACCACACCTCAATATGTGCTATAGAACAGGTGAACTCCCTCAAGTCAGTAAGCCTGTGAAAGAAACACCCCCTCAAATCACAAGCTGCTGTTGCAGGGAGTGTGCACCAGACAACACTCCATCTTCACCTCCCAGGAGCATCCAGGTCAAGTATTTTGAGTAGGGGAGGTAATTATGCTGCCTAGTTTTAAGTCCCCAGTTTAGGAGCTTATGTGGAAGGGTTGCTCTCCCTCAACAGGCAAAGGAGAGAGAGACAGCTTCTTCCAGCCAGCCATCCAGAGTATTTGTCTTATTCAGGTGCCGTAGATCATCTTCTGAAAGAACTCCTTCAGTTCACTACCTATATGGAAAACTTGGGTTGATGTCTAAAACAGGCCAAATGAGTCCTAAAATGTTCTGTCTTTCTACCCAAGGAGCTGTAGGGAGATTAGTCCAATCTAGGCTTCTAAAATAAACTCCCAAATTGGTGGCTGTGGTTTAGCAGTATGCCTAACACATCTTTACCTGGATATCCCTGTTCTGAGGATATTTTATATCCTACTGACTACATACAGGAGTAGGGGGCCAGCTATAAAGCAAGCATGTGGAAATCTTGGCAGTTATAGGGTTAATAGATCACTGCTACACCTTCACAATTACCCAAAATAAAATCCTAGAAATTCTTTTAAGGGGCCTCCTGAAGAGGGCCTCCTAAAGACCACTGAACAGCAACCCTTTTTCCAGTTACTGACTGCCAGTATTGTCACAGGTATGTGTAGTTACCAGGCTGCTTTGTAGTGTTCCTGTAATGCTAAAGAATCCACACATTGCCTCTTCACAGCAATCCCTGTCTCAAGGAAAAGGCAGGATATTAAAGCTTAATGCAGATGATGAAAAGCTATAAACTATTGATTTGCTTACAAATAGGGAGCATTAAATTTTGTAAATATTTTTGTCTGTTTGTAGCTGTAGCTCTTCTCTGGCTCTTCATTCTCTATATGGGCACAAATGGAGATGCACAAATGGAGATGATCAGTGAATCAAATGATAAAACCCAGAGAAGGTCAAAGCAGTAGCATTTATTGCCATCATCTCTCAGAGAATATATGAGGCATTAAAATTCTGATACTGCACCATATTCTAGTCACAGAGATTTTAATGAGCACAAGTAATGGCATCAAATGAATCTCGTCTAATGACATGAGCAATAACGAGAACAAGAAAAGGTGCACACCACAACCTCCATGAGTATGATCCTAAATAAATGGTTTACAGTCCCTCTCAGAAAGTGGGGGCTGTGGCAATGTATTAAGGAATGCACAACACAGTCAGGCTGATTAGTCATTACTTATTGCACAACAAATGCTGTTGATTGCTACTACTAGATGTCTGATGTATTGCCATCCTGGGCTACACCTTTTTTTCTTCACAACAGTCATGAAATTTCTGTTGGCAGATAATGAAAGCTGCCACAAATAATACAAGGGAAGCTAAGTGTAAATCTCCACTGTGAATCCACAATTACTTCAGGAGAGCAGAGCAAACAATGCAGCTGACAAGACCCATATCTATCAGCTCTTCTTTAATATCATTATTTTGTATTATATGTGGTTGCAACTCAGAAACATGCTTGGTCCAGGAATATCATGTGTTTGCAGGCATCAAATCAAAGGAGGCATAAATGCTTTTAATTTTATAGAATCTGGAGGATGCAGAGCAGGGTAATTCTATGCAGTATTGACTGGCTGAAGTTTGGAATTCCTCTTTGCAGGCTCCTTTCCCCAGAAGTTCTAGAAAATGTGACAGAGCTTAGTAAAGCGAAGACAGCTGCAGATTTAATTGCCTGGCTCTAGCACAGACAGCAATAATTGCAAAAGACTAAGAATGTATTAAAGATTCCATCTCCCCACGAAAGACGAACCAAGTTAAATTTTCATCATCAGCAATAATCAAATTGTAGTTTAGTTTACTGCAAGCCTGCCCTGACTTGGTTGGGATATTATTTGCCTTCCTGAACAAATAACTGCTAGCAGAAACTACCTGAATACAATCAAGGGTTTGCAAATCTTAATTTGCTCCTCTTAAAAATCAGACCAAACTGTCACTTACAGCCCTAGATTATTGTGTTTTAAATTGCATTACACTAAAATTTAGCCCTAGCTAAATTGGGAAGCTTCCAAACTGTGCTGGCACTAGGGCCAGCTGCAGGCAGAAAAGGGCAGTGAGCTGGAGTTTGTACCTACCTGAGGTTCTTCACCACACAGTGCTTCATTTGGGGACTGTGACGTTTTCAGTGCTTACACTGTGGCAGTGCTGTTGGGTTTTATTCAGTATGATCATCCCATATGATCTACCTTGGCCACCTTCTCTGCTAAACAGAAAATACTCTGATCAAGCCTGGTGTGTCAGAACCTTTTTTTGTCTACTGGTTGTCCCAACACACACACACCACTGCATGTTATTGGAGCTGTGTTCACACATGGTACTGTGATTTTCTATGATATTCAGTATTAGTCCCTCTGCCAATAGATTTGCATAATTTATTATCATTTTATCTCCACCCTGAGTAATTCTCAGCTTTATGTTTTCTACTCCAAATGTGGTTGTTGTATTAAATTATATATTGCTCCAAGGTGAATGTCCACTTATTTCTAATCATTACTGACTTCTTTAAGTGAAAATGTGGTAGGCAGGCTCATTTATTTCACTTTCTGAGGTCAGTCTCTTACGTCCTCAGTTGTGCCATTAAGACATTCTGTCACGTAGAAACTCTTGAGTTATGACTCTACCTTCAGTAATGGCGTCTACTCCATATCCTTGCCTTGTACTTATAAGAAATTTAAGGCCATGTGTCATGAAGATTCAGCCAGCGAGGACCAAACCTGTGAACTTTGGGGTTTAATGCCTGAGCTCTTATTACTTGCAAAACTCAAGTAGGTTGGTCAAAACTGAGCCAAATTTATTTTTCTTTGGCCAAAGAAATACCAGATGAAAGTGTGAATCAAGGAAAGAAGATGTCATGAAATCATTTGAAAACCCAGTGAGGAACCTACGGGGTTATTGTCAATAAATCATTTTGAAAGGGCAATATGTAATAGCAGCTTTTAGAAGTCAGGATTTACCTGCACTTGTGGAGTCTGATGCATGCCCAACATTTTCTGAAAGGGGAATGCTGGGCTATTTCTGTACTAGAGGTCAACATTGATTATCTCATGTCCACCAGTAAAAAGCTATCCCTGAAGTGCCAAATGTTACCTTCAGTATTGATTATCTTTCAGACAATGGTGACAGTGGTGTCATTCTTATTCTGCTCCCCAGGAGCTGTTGAACTGCTGTCCAGTGAAGCCATAAGCACCTTCTGCTGCCAGTCACTACCAACATATTATTTCCAAGATGGATGTGTTGCTGCAGGAGGTGAAGTGAAGGAGCCTTGTCCACAAACACAGGTGACTGCATGCTCACTTTTTGAAGAAAAGTAATCACAGATGCTATGGTTTACCATTGTATTCAGCATAAGAAGTGGTTTGTTTGCTTGTCTTGTGGACTTCAGTGCCACCTCAGGCACAGCCAAATCCTCAGAAAAGCTGTGACTGGAAATATACAGAATTGTCTGCTGACATTGCCTGTATATTGTTTGCAAGATGCATGGCAGGACCATGATCACCATTTTGATAGCAGGATAATGATGAGTCTTGGCAAAAAAAAAAAAGCTGTGTGCACTTGCAGGACCTTTGTGTATGGCTGTACTTGTGTTTAGCTCCTAACCACAGCCTGTGCTGGTGCCAGTGGGAGTTTGTTGCCTAAAACACTGGTTCTCAAACAGCTCAAACAATTTCAACCTTCTTTTTCCCAGACCACCCATGAAGCCAGAGGGAGTTCATAAGTTTAAAAAATTTTTGTGGAACATCTGATAACCCCTCAGCAGATACCACAGGTTGGGAGCCCCTTGCCAAAGCTTTGCTGAGAATGTGCTCTGTAGTGGTGTGCCAGTATAGAAGGAAGAGAGAAAAGAGAAATGGGGCAGTGCTCAGCCCACACCTCTGAAGTCTTGATGATGCACACACATATATTTCTTTTACTTAACCACCACAGACTCACAGATATCTGTAGCACTGTCCCTGCAAGTGGGCCTTCATTGACACTTTGAAGCAATTTGGACAGGGCTCTCTGTTGCACACTTAAGATTGACATCTATTAAAAAAAAAAAAGCTAAATCTGTGTGGTTACACAGGCTCTACCAGGGTACAGATAATGATGAGAATAATTGTAACCTTTCAAAGCTGAGGAATTGCCACAGGTGAGGTTGGGAGTTTAATGGGTATATGTAGCTAATTTAATAGCACTCAGGCACTGGGCATTAAAGGCCCAGTTCCCTTGGGTTGCTTTATACTAGACTGCAGGTGTAAAGGGAGCAGAAAGCCACTGAATCATCTTTTCTTTGGAGCAGCAAATTCACCCAATATAGGAGATAGAGGTTGTCATATGACAAGGTTGCATAATCTCATGAGCAAGGCTGAAGAAATTAGAAATATGCCAGCTGTGTCCGTGTATCCCAAAGATCCTTCTTCCAATTTATGACAACCCTGAAGATGTTTGAGTGTAGGCCAAGGTTCTCCTATTACTAGCCAGCCAGGGAATTTGAAGGTCACAAGCTCATTGTAGTGCTTCCACTTGTCATTCCATTTTTTATGCCTTTAATTTTACTATAGCAGAAGGTTTCAACTCAGGTGTATTTTGCTCTTCTAGCCCAGGGAGTACAGATACATTAAGATTGGACAATAGCTGATCAAACTCTTGAGGCAATGAGAGCTGCATGTAAAATTTTAAGACTGCACACAACTCTGCCTTGTGCTTCCCTGGGCTATATTACATACATTTATTGAAATTCAATTTGTAGTTAGGGAACAAGAGGATTTTTTTAAGGCAGTTTATTGCTGCAGGTAATAGAAAAGGCATAAATCTGCTAATGCTAAAGTTTCTGGACAGTGATACTCTAAGCAGTTGTTACTGGGGGAGTTTTACCAACCATGGGAAATCTCAGACAAATGCCATAAAACATTTTCTTTCACACATCCCCTGAGTCATTGTACAAAAAAAAAAAAAAAAGAGCTTAAATTGCTATACTTTTTTACTTAATTTTGTCTTTCTCAAGTCTTGGGAAAGTCACAAGAGAATGTATCAGTGTACTTCAATTCAAATAACAGAGGTTGAGGAGACCTTTTACTCACAGCAGAAAGTTTCTTAGCAGATATTTTCCTGCAAATGACCCAGAGCAGTAAATTATAGAATTTCCCTTCTGGAAAAGAACTGTCTCTGAACACAGGATGTCAGGGCTGTCACTGAATGCAGCTGCAGTACTTTCTAGTCAGCAGACAAAGTATTGCTTCCAAAGTAGCCAGAGTGGTTGTCCTTTACTCATGGGGAGATAGCAAGGGTTTGGTGCTGGCAAATGGTGATGAGACCTCCCACTTCTTTTGTCTCAGTGCATGAGAAGATGCTCCCTGACATGAACTAGGCATGGTAGTGCCTTGCTGGTACAGCTGCACTGCAGTCTAAGGCTGAAGAAAAGAGAGCCCTCAGCCTTTCGTGGCTCTTGGAGTAAGGGGGCATGGGTTTCTATAAACAAGTACAGCATGACTCCATCCTCAGGGAGAATTGAGTAGCAGCTTCATACCCAATAGATGAGACTTCTGAGATCAATACTACAAAAATGGACACGAAAGGAGGGTCTCACTTTGTGAACTTTTGGGTAAAAAAAAAGCCTGGTGTAGATGGGGAAACTGAGACTCTCTTCCTCACATCATGCAAGTTATAGAGGGGAATTAGAGTAAAAGTCTCGGTGTTGGGGCCACTGAACCACCTACCGCAGACCAGCTGAGAGCTTGGCACAACCGTGCTGACAGACTTGAAAACATTCTGTCCATACTTCTAATGTAGCTTCTAACTGTGCTTCTAATGTAAGTGACAGGCATGAGTGAGCAGGAGGCAGGAGGCTGTGGCTGATGGAGGGCAATCACAAACTTCTTGAGGCCTTATATGTGTTGCTCCTGTGCCTACAAGCTGCTGCATTTCCAAGTTCATTGGATGTTTTGGAAAGATACTTGTTTGTAAGGAGAAATTATGCTATATTTCTGCTTAATCCATTCTCCTGCCTTTCTCCAGTGTGTGATTGCTCCAGAGCTGACCTTTTTCTTGCCATTGACTTGTGTACTATGTGCTACTTGTGGGGCTCCACCACACTGCTCCTATCAGCAGGGAGCCAACCACCCTCAGCTGCCTTTCCAGTCCCACTGCACTCACTGATCATGGAGCAGGTGACTTCTGGGGGACACACCAGAGCCTGTGGCTTGTTTGTATACAAGTCAAAGGAGAAGGTGCTTGTGGAATATGCAGTAAGTCCCTCCAGCTGTGCTGCCCATGTTCTCACCATGGCCCCTTTCCTTATTTCTCCTCTCCATCTTCTCGTACGTTCTTTGCCTGCTTGCTGCATCCTGTCCCTTGTTAACTTGTCAGTCCTTTAAGATGGAGGATAATCTTTCCTAAATATTGTACTTACTCAGCACGACAGAAGCTTGAGAACCTCTGGGCTCTCCTGTAATGAATGTAATATATAATAATAACAAGATGTCATTGAAAAATGAGCCTGGCGCTGGCAGAATAATTGAGAGTAATGTTAGTTTTTACCAGGAATACTTTTTTTTTGCTCAGTGATATATACATTTTATCAGAAACAAGAATTATCAAAATTTTCAGATTTGCAGTTTCCCCCTTCATTTATGTCACTGCTTCTTTTCTCCTCCATTTTGTTATCTGTTAGATTTTTTTCTGCTTTCTACTCTAATATGTGAAGGGGATAAAACTCAAACTCCAAGACTGAATTGTGGGTTTAGGCTGCATTAAAAAGAAGGTAAATACTGAAATTCCTCATTTCTAAACATTTGTTTTTATGTTATTTTTCAACAAAAGTGCTATAAGTGAAATATTTGCACCAGTTATAACAAAATTTATTGTGACTAAATATATCTCTCTTTCCCCTTTCTAGTCCCTCCCTAGTAGCCATCCAATTTCTCCCTCTCTCTTTTTCTATTTCCCTGCATCTCCTTACCTCTCTTGCTTTGATCTGTACGTGCAAACACTCACTGACAGAGATATTTTCACTGGTGTTTTGTCTCTGCACAGCAGAGAGGCTAAAGCTGAGCCTGGATTTTACATCTCTGTGTATTCTCCAAGCTCCTGTCTAGCCTTTGAGACACTCACAGCTACACAAAGGCTAGTGGGAATATAAACATTCTTTTTCATTTCTTTGGTATCTCCTCCAATAACAACTACAACAACAAAAATCTTTTCTCTTTTTCTGCTTTTCCAACACTAACGAAGAAGCCATTGTCTTCACCTTTAAACTGGCAAGTTCCAGAGGGAGAGAAAGACAGGGAAAATCCCTACTTACAAAAATAATATTATAAATTATTTTAATTATTACAGTTTGTGATACTGAGCCAAAACCTACAACGCCCTCCCGAGAGCTAGGGGCCCCTTTGTGTTCTGGGATGATACACAAAAGGACTCAGCTCCAAAGAGCTTCTTTTTTTCTTTTAAGGAATTTCTGGTGCTGATTGGATGTTGATGAAAAGTGCTGGCTTAGCAGCAATAGAGAGGAAAGTCTCCTGTTCATCTGCAGACAGTCCAAGTTTCCCCTTTCCTCTATCCTGCTGGCCACCAGTGGGTCCCTGAGAGCCAGTCACGGTTTTCCAGGTTGCTGGGTAGAGCCCAGTGCTCAGGTTCTGGCTGATTTGTGGATCATGGGACAAAGTTTTCTCCTTTTGGGGGGAATTAAGGTCACTTGAGCTCATGTCCCAGCCTGAGCTGAAAGCAGACATGGTGCTGTAAGTAACACAGAAAACAGACATGTGAATGTGTGGATACATCCTTGTGTGTATGCACAAGGTGTATTTCCTGACCCCACTACTCTGTGGCCTGTTTTCCCATTGACTCATCTTCTTCAGCCTCAGATTTCACCATCTTCATACATGCCACAGGTGTCTGCAAGCTTGCTACCTTTTCAAAATTCTTTTAAAGGATTTGAAATGCTGTGTATTCTCTGCAGTGTGTTGGTTTAGTTTGTGCAACCTCAGTGAGGCCAGTGCACCAAGCCAGTTTACACTGACTGAGAATTAGCTTTTGATTTCCTTCTTAAGGATACAGCTTCGAGCCTTGAGATATCAGAAGCCACATTCCTGCAGATGCAGAGGATGCAACAGGAGGGAGGCAGGAAAAGTCACTGAGGAATGGGAGAGGAGACTTCTTCCCCATAGCTATTAGACACCTTGGCAGGAAGGATTAAGCATTTCCTCCCTCCTCTTCACACCTTCCCATCTCAGGACTCACACTGGTAGCTGGCTTAATGAAGTTGGCTCTGACACAGTGTGGGACATAGAGTGACAATAGCTCTGTCTTGCAGAGGAACTGTACCTTAACTTCAGCATCTTACCCTTAAAACTAGGACAAAACTTGGATTTACAAGAAACAAAGAAATATCTAGCAGAATTAAACATAAAATTGTATGAGTAAATTTTCTTTTTTTCAGTAGCAATTCTTACTTTTAATCTTTCAGTGCCCAAGATTTCTTTTGTTTGCAGTCCCCTGCTTTGAGTAACCCAAACTATTTAGCTTCTGGTTATACTAAGTGGTTTTTAAATGGAAAATAGGATCTCAAATTTAGCAGCCATTCATTAATTTCAAAGAAATGCAATGTGGTTTTTAATATATGCTGTACTTTTTATAACTGGTGCACTTTTAGGAATTGAAAGTGTTAAATAAATTAGACGGTCCAGTGAATCTTTTCCAGCCCAGTGTGTTGCTGGGATTTGGACCTGGTCCATTGCACTTCTTTGAAGCTCTTACTGATTTTATATTTTGTTTTCTAATAGCCTAGTTAAGACAAAGAACATTTCCTTCAGAGCTTCTAGTCAGCTCTGCATTTCACTTGGCTTCTATTTGATTTTTGGACTGTTTCTAATTGATTTCCATTAATAAGGTAAAAACTCTGGTTGGCTTTTTTTTTTTCCCCTGGTGCAAAAAGAAACAAGTAATATGAAACATAAAGTTTATTTGGATCCAAACAGTTAACTCCTTTTAGTTTATCCCCAGTAGAAGTTCCTTTGGGGATGCAGTATCATTTCATCAGTAGTTTCTCCTCCGCTTCTGTATTTCTTAAATTAAAGCTCATTTCACAGAATGAACATTGTTGCCTATTCCTGTTAGTTCCACACTCCAGGGGTATAACACTCTAGTACTGTGATCAGAAATTTTGCTGCATTTTGCATTCTGAGCACATTTTCTCCTTCCTGTAAATCATGCATATTTATATTTATTTGTAACTTAATCCATGCTAATTTCCAGCTATTTACATAGCCACAGAATCTTAATTTTATTCTTGTTACCATATCATCCTTTTTTCTTGACTGAATAGAGGGAGTAAATTAGAAAGCAGACACGATCAAAACTGCAAAACTCAATTAGAACAAATAATGAAACATGATGTAATAAAGGAATGATTGCAAATATCGTGTCTCGTTAGTTACTATATATATTTTTAAGTTGCTGTGCACTTTCATGCATTAAAGGCTATCTTAGTAAATATTTCTGACCTAGCATCTCAAGTCGGCACCTGCAATAGAGAGATTTGTTCTAGTATTATTCCTGCTTTCCTCAAGGCCCACTGGAGAAGAACCATGTTTATAAGGAGAAATATATTTAGATAGAATCAATTTTCCTCTCCATGCATGAAATTCTATCTCTGACTCTGGTTGTATTAGGTTATACCAGTCCCCTGGATTATTCCCACCTTAACCTCTGAATTATGTGAGGCAGGCAGAGCGTACAGAAGAAATTGGTATTTCCATCAGCAAACAAAATATTTTCTCATCTGAGTGGTGTGGGCATTTTAATGCATTCTCACTGCAGGAGTGTACCATATATTTTTTTGTTTTGCAGACTGTCCAGTCCAATTCCCCTGCAGTGCTAATGCAGGCAGACTCCATGCCAGAGCTGTGTGGAGTGGCAGAACTCAGCAGGCAGACAGCGACAGCAGGGCTCCACTGCCCCATTACTGGGAGGTGGATATGGCTCTGATTGCAGACACATGGACAAATCCTTCCCCACAGCACAGTGGGGAATATCCCAGTCAATTCCCCAGTCTCAGGGTCCTCCTTGAGAAGCCCCAGGTCAGAGGCAGTGACCACCTCTGCTTTGGGCACGCACCTTCACTCCCTTTTCTCACCTTGCCTGTGCTTGTGGAGGAAGACCATTTGGCAGCAGCACAGCACTGTCAGAAGCTCACTTGTGAATGCCCTCCGTGCCTTTCCTGGGAACAGCAGGAGCTGGGAGAGGAACAGATTTCACCCGCACTGGCACAGCGTGTCCAACCTGGCAGCTTGCTCTTCCCTGACCTACTTCAACAACAATGGGCACTTGTATTCACTGAGCCTGGGTGCTTCAATTCTCTGTTGGCCTAGCAGAAAAGTTGGCTTACTAGTGCAGGGAGATGTTGAGAAATAATGTGAGCATCAGGCAGCATCTTTCCTGGTGATGTCCATGAGGACCCTCCTGAGTGACATGAGACATGCACAGCCATCACTTGCACTGACTCCCAGCATTTGGTGGAGGTTGTCAGGAGCTGTTCCAGCCCTGGTGAGGCTGTAACATGCCTTCTTTCAACATGACTTGGGGCAAAGGCTTTCCCTCTCTCCAGCTTCACCTGCTGCTTGCCTCCTGACCACCAAAAACCCTCCTGCACAGCTCTTGTGCTCCCTGCTGAAGTCCCTCATCTGGCAAATACTAATACTGTGTGTCAGTGGAGGTTCTCACTTCTTCTCTGGTTTATTTTCTAGAGGGGTTTTTTTTGTTCACACTACAGGTAATTTCATGTTTATAGTGTTTTTATGACCTTCATGATGTATCATTTCACTGTGACCTCACAGCAAGCCCGTGTGTGCTTTTCCCCCATGTAATTAATTTTTTTAATGGAGGCAAGAGAAGGAAAATAGGGAACTTGTGGATAGTGGTTTTCCTTGCTTGGTGTAAGGAAGCATTTCATTTTGGGTCATTAAGATTCTCTGTAGCATAACTCAGTAATAATGTGGAAAAAGAAGCCATGTGCTTGTGGGTTGTGTGAACTGAAATTACAAGCCATATCCAAACCTCTGAGTCACCTCTGCTGCTTCTCAGCACAGCTGAGTCCAGGCAGGAACTACTGAATGAGCGAATGCAGTGCTTGAAACCATCTATCTCAGACTTCTCACTGGGCTCTCCTTGAAAAACTATCCATAAGCAATTTTAAAAGGGTGGATTTAATGAGTGGGCAGAGAAGGGCACATATTAGCCTCCCCAGCTAGCACTTCTTGACCCTGGATGTCTGCTTCATATAGCATGGCTAGGCAGTAAATAGTAATAGTAATGGTAAACAATAATACCACTGTAGAAACTGATCTGATCATTAGTTGTAAAATATAATGCCACAGAACCCACACACCAGGGGTCCTGTCATTCGTCTTCACAGTACTTCCTGAAGGAAACTGAAATCTTATAGAACAAAAAATTGGCATTGCTCTGGCAAGGAAATGAATACTTACTTGAAAATAAATTAAAACAAAACAAAACAAAACAAATGAAACAGCCAACAGATTTGATGCACAATGTTTTTAGGGAATTTATTACTGTCACTTCTATTTATGATCCACAAAGTTTGTATTCTTGATATATGGCCAAAGAACAGAGCTTTCCACCAGTTTGGACTCCAGCAACCACTTTTCTGTCCACTATTCTGGCCACTGTCAGTAGCCAGTCTTGTGTTCTCCATGCCTGGACTCATGGTCACAAAACCATCCCACCATTACTCTCATATGGAGCAGGTCTGACTATTTGTTGTTTTAAGCAACTGTAGTCTTTCAGTTCTTCTACTGGACAAGTGTGAGCACCTCATAAATCTGCATGGGGAAGGAAATGTCTTTGCATGCCACAGTGCACTGGAAAAGTTTACAAACTTCAGGGTTGCAGTTGGAAACAACAGCAAGATTACAAGTCAACTGAGTAACTGCACGGAAAAATAAAGTGCTGGGGTAGTGACCTGCAAAGTCAATGCTTTTTATGCAGAGACCTATGAAGCATCAGGCACAGATCAGGACTAGGAGTAAAATGGCAGAGAGGGATGGATATGGGCGCCTCAGTCTGTGATAGGAAGGGAGGTTCAACATGCCATCAGAAATCCTGGCTCGAGGGTGGTCACCAGACACCAAAGAGATGCTGGCTCCTATTTTCAGCCCAGGTTTTATACAGCACTGAAGTCCAGAGAAGATACAATTTTAGATCAGTGGAGGCAAGGCTGAATGCACAAAACAAAAACATCCTCCTACGGAGCAATATCTCTGTTGAATATTGTCATGCTGGGTATGAAATTTAGCTGCTCTATCTGTACCAGATCTGTTAAATATCTAGAAATTATTCATCTGTGATAACTAATGAGGGAAATAAGATAATTAATTTCAGTGTTTCTTGCAACAGGGAAGCTGTCTGGCAGAATATGCCAGACAAAACATCCATACAAAACCTTGTCATTAACTTACATGTTTAGCTCATTCACATTCCTAACCATGAATAAAAAGGAGAAATTAAATGACAATCTTTAATTGTCTGTATAATTCTTTTTAATGAGTACATTCTGGAGTACCATGACTCCAAATGATGTAGGTTTATGAAACAGAGATCTGTCTTCCCTTAATAAGAAAGAAGGAAGTGATACTGCAATACTGGTTAATTATTGGATACTCTTTCACTGTGAATTAAAGGTCTGTGCACATGCAAGCTGGGAGAAGCAAAAAGATGTAACACTTAAAAGTACATATGTTATCAGAAAACTGAGAGGGTTGGGGGAAAAGGCCAGGAACTGATGGGAAAATAAATGAGATGAAAAGTAGTACAGATAACTGTAGTAACAGTAGATCCATTAAAAAATGTATCATACAAGAGTCCCTAAGGTAATGGGACTGCTCACCTGCTTAAAAATAAACATGCAGAAGTGATTTGTTGGCTCAGGACAGAGTGCTTAGGTGTGGCAGAGCCAAATCCATGGTCAGTGGAGGTGGAAGAACTTCAGTCAATGCCACCCTTCAACTCTGTATATCAACAGACATAAGACTATATGCTTGGGAGCTGAAAGTTAAAATGTTATGAGGTATCAATGAGACTTTTTCCTCCAATTTGTACAGCTGTAGACCACCACCTTGCCAAAGCTCTTCAGCCACTGCCTAATTCAGGCATGAGAGAGTTTTATCCAGTTCAAGTTTGACTGTCAGCATCTGCATGTTCTCACCTGTGCATGTCTCCACAAAGAGCCCAGCCATGGGTTTTCATGCTGCCTCTTGGCTGAGAAGGATTTCTCCCCATGTGTCTGCAAACTTGTACTTACTGCTCCTTCAGACTCTGCACTTCAGTGTCTCAGACACAGGCTGGGCAGCTCCTGAGGCCATTGCTCATTGCATCCATTCCTTTAGTGTCCTCACCCCTTTGTCTCTTATGGTACGCTTGGACACAAGCTCTTAGGATTAGAGCTCCTGGATGCAAGAAAACCAGTGGATTAAGTGCTTTGTTAATCTTGAGCCTAGGTGAATTAATGTGAAGTGAATCAATGAAGAATCAAGGTCAGTTTGCTCCCAGGTTTGTTTGCGGTGATGTTTCAAATTTAAGCACACTTCTTACCTACCCATACCTTACACATATAACCTGGGGTGTTGGTTCAGTGGTGTGCCCACACCAGCTTTCCCTTATCTAATAATGGCAAACGCAATGGATTAATTTGGGACAGCCATAATGCTCACAGGAACTAGAGTGGCATAGGTTTCCAGTGGGATCTGTGCTGCCCAGTTTGTGTGTCAGTGCCCTAGGTGCTTACTGAACTACAGCTTCATGGTGGCACACTCACATTCCCCTCATCAGTGCTGATTTAGTGCTCCTTAGGGAGAGGGAGGGCAGTCTCCCCAAGGAGGAGTAAATCAGTGGACAGACTTGTGGAGTGACCACACAGACCATTACAGGAGATGGGAGATAAGGGGCGGGGATCTTTGGGAAAACCATCCTGAAGGTCAGCACACTCTTTAAAGATGTTACTGCAGCTCTGTGATGACACTAAAGCTCACAGCTGGTTTCAGGCTGTGGCACTGAGTTTGGCTGAAGAGATTTTTTTTAACTCAGTCTCTTCTTCCCAGCAATGCAGCGTCCTACTCTTGCTTGAAGCTTTGCTTGTCAAGCTACCCTTGAACAGATCAAAGCTACTGTTGATAGGTATAATTTGTGTAATTCAAAAATCTGCATCATTTGTAGAAAAAAGTTTTGAGATGCTACTAGCGGGAAAAAAAAAAGGGCTTTCTTTATGGTATTGAGCTGCTGGCTCAGAATTGCTTCCAGAGGGGCATGATGTTCTTCTGCTTGCTTTGGTGAAGCAGCAATATATTTTGTTCAGGTCTGAGCTGACTCCCTGCGGCTTTGGGCCATTACTGAATTAGAGCCAATAAAGAGCATGCCCTCTTTTCTTTGCCTGCAAGTCAAATCCTAGTGGAGCTCAGTAGGACATTCAAGTAATCCCTGATTAAATTAGATTTTTCTGAACAAAATATCCAGAATGTGGTGGATGACACAAACCCACCCTCTGAGCAGTCACATCCCACTTCTACGAAACCATAGGCAGGAAAGAATGTATTGTCATAGAGACTTGAGGAGCAAAAGGCACTATTATCAATTTTCATTTGCTTCACCCACACTAGTAACTAGAGGAACGGCTAGCTACTGGGAGACAAGGAGTGCAATCTAACCAGCATGTGACAAGGGCACCCCAACAAGTCCTGGTTTCTCACCAGCCTCCTTGTGTGCCCTGTACCACAGCAGAACCCAGCCTGCTTGCTGAAGCTTGCTAATGCTCAAAGGAAGAAGTTGATATTGTTTATGTTCCACATTCTTCCATTGCTCAATATCCAAATATTTCACAATGTAGATCCAGTTTCAAAAGTTCATTTAAGAGAGAATTCTTGTTCCAAGCCCAGTTTCCTGTTGCAGCCTGAATCTCAGAGCAGGTCATGTGCAGCAGTTGGCTCATGACTTTCTGGAGATGCTGCACCACTGATTTTATAAACAATGTATAGTGGGAAATGGATGAATATGTTTCTTATTTGAATAAATTAAGTCTGGCAAACGTAATTCACTCCAATAAGAATGCCCGTTGCTCATGGTTTCCAGAGCATTCTGAGCAGCTTTCCCAGGGGGAACCCAGGGGCAAATCTGTCTCTGCACAAACAAAACTCCCTTGCACGTCTGTTGGAGCAACGCCAAACAGAGAGGTGTTTGATCCTGGAGTCTGATTCCCCACAGACTAGAGAGAGAACTCTGACCTGAATAATGGAAAACAGCCTTGGCTCTCAGCAGCCAGGCTGCACGCAAGGAGGTTCTGGTGTGGTTAAGATATAAAACTCCAGCGCTGACAGGAGCTGCTGCCTGGCTTGTCTGGTATGCAAGAGGGGGGTGAGTGCTGCCACACTCAAAACAGCTGAGGGGAACTTCGAGTCCCGGCTCCTTGTGGGAAAACCAAATGAATTCTTGCCAGGGGCACTCCCTGGCAGCAGCAGGAAGCACCTAAGGAGCCCCAGTCAGAGCATGGGTTTACTTGTGTACATACATCCCCGAACATGCTTTGCTGGATCTGAGCTTCTGCTCAGCGCTGCGCTCAAAGCTTGCTCCTGGTAGCAGGAGCAGTCTCAACGATTCAAGTGGGATAAATGCTCTTGTTGGCCCAGCTGACAAGTAAGTCAGTTCAAAAGGCTGTATTGAAACCCCTTTTGGGGATGTGAGCACAGCAGTCCAAAAGAATTACCTGACACTACCATTTCTCCAGGACCTGATGATGGCTGTGGAGGTTCCCAAGTGCAGCATGAACCATTTGTTGGTCACATTGTGGAAGAGCATGGCCATTCTTGGCCTTTGCAAGGCTCCTCTCTGTGCTTAAAGTGGAGCAGAGTGTAATATTTTTTTTTGTCAGTATCAGGTTAAAATTAAAATGTATTTATTGGCCTGTACTGTAGGCTTCATGTTCCGGTTCTGCTCTTGCCCAGGTTCCCCTTTGCCTACTCTACTTTTTTCCCCCAGAGATGAGCAACTTGTTCCCTGTCAATGTGCCTCATTGCCTGCAGGTCTGAACATTTCCTTAAAGATCTTCTTATTTCAACCCCCCTGCCATGGGTGGGAACACCTTCCACTAGACCAGGTTGCTCAGAGCCTCATCCAACCTGGCCTCGAACACTTCCAGGAACAGGGTATCTACAATTCCCCTGGGAGACCTGTGCCAGTGCCTCACCACCCTTACACTATAGAACTTTTTTCCTAATATCTAATCTAAACCTATTCTGTTTGAACCCATTCCCCCTTCTCCTGTCACTACATGTTCTTGTAAAACACCCCTCTCCAGCCGTGTTGTAGACCTACTTCAGGTACTGGAAGGTCATAATTAGGTCACACCAAAACCACCTCTTTTCCAGGCTGAACAAACACAATTCTCTCAGCCTTTCCTCACAGGAGAGGTGCTCCATCCCTCTAACCAACCTGACTGCCCTCTTTTGGGCTCGCTGCAACAGGTCTATATCCTACCCGTGTGGGGGCCCCAGAGCTGGATGCAGAACTCCTGATGTAGACAATGGGGACATGTACATTTATTAGCAGATTTTTTATTATGGTCTTTGGAGATTTTCAGTGTGGGAGGGAGCTTGTGGTATTTCCAAGTCTGAATTTCACAGAAATTCAGAAGAGTGACTAGTATTAAAAAATGTTTATCCGAAATTTGGGCATGAGTGTGCTGTTGCTGCTTGGGCATGGGTTAACCCTGCCCAGATTTTCTGGGGAGCCTGGATGATTGTGTCACTTCAGTGACCCTGTAAGAGTTTCTCCTGAAACAAATGGGTCAAAAGGAGGTCAAAATGAGAGTGACATCCTACAGCAGCCTTGTGTTCATCAAAGTCCCTTCTGTTGCCAATAGTGCCAGTGCCACCTCTCTCCCGACTTTCCCAGAACTGCTTGTACAGTCGTGACCTTTCCATTTTCTCTGTGACCTTGTGATCAGCTTTAGCGGGCAGAAACTTGGAGCCAGTGCTGGGCAGAGCAGCAGGTTGTTTCGTTTGATGGCCACTGCTCTGAAAGCGGCTGGGATTTTCCATGGAATGGCACAGCAGTCTTGCAGCTCCTACAGCTTTCTTCCTAATTTTCTATTTTTAAACAACCAATACAGACTTTTGTGTATGTACCATCTCTATGGGGTTGTGTGTGTGGAAGAGAGGGATCCTGGCTGTGTGTTTTGTGCCTGCACATACACACTCACACATACCCCGACCTGAATTATGCCTCAGGTCACATCTGTGACCCCGTGAGCCCAGTTTATCTCTTACGCCCATGAATGTGAATACAAAGCAGTTCCAGTCATATGCTCTGACTTCAAATAAGCTACAAAACATTGAACTGGGCAAAGCCAGACCAACTGGGTGTTTATTTTTTGAAGATTGAAATAGAAGGAGTCTTTAATCTTTTAACAACCCAGCTTTTGGCCTTTGAACACTGCGGGCTGTGCAAATGTGCCACCTCCTTTGGGAAATGTAGCTTGCAACAATTTTGCACCATTTCACAGTATTATTTGTTCAGGCATTGAATGATATAGACTTAAGGAATGAAAAAAATAGAAGAATACCCCAGCTAGCGTGGCCTGTTACCTTTTCAGCCTAGAGAAAGCTCTTGCTTACAGACAATGGTGGCTTGCAGCCAGTGTTAACATGGCCTTTTGACTCACAGGCCTTTGGAAAGCTTCCTCTGTCTTTCCCAGGAGGTGTCACTATGAACTATCACTTCACTGCCATACAGTTCACAGGCATACAAGACCTGGCTTATGGATGGAAGTGACTGCCAGGGACCTGGCATGTTAGTTTTCTTCAGCTTTCTTTCTGAAAGGGGGCATGACCGAGAGTCAAGAAGTCCTAAATATTTATGTTGCATCTTGGCTTACATGGATTTTGCAGTTCAGATGGGTTTCTCATATACACAAGTCTCTCAATGCTGGAGAAGATCTCTGATTATTTAAGAGAAAAGGAGAGGACTGCTCAATATCTGAGACAGCATACAAAATACCCATGAACAGTGATGCAAGTGCAATCCCATACTCCAGCTGCTTTACTGGAATCTCTTGTTCTTCTTCCCATTCTTCCTACTAACTTGATATTAGACTTCATCTCTCTGCTTCCCCACTGCCTTCATTTCTCTTAAAACCTGGAGCACTACAAGCAGCTTCTCACTGCATGCCAGTGAAGAGCAGAACAGGCCCATGACAGTGGTTGAGATCCCAAAAAGCTCAAATAGTCGCTATCAATAACACCTTTGTGTCTGCATCTGCAATCTTTACAAGGAGCAGCACTCAACAAAAGGCCCTTTCCTCCAGGGAGAGATCTACATATCCTTTCCAGCACTGAAAAGGACAAGGGACCTACTATCCTGCACACAAAAGAACAAGGATTTGCCTCTTGATTTTGTTTTTCTTCCTGTAAGCGTACTGCGGGAAAGTTCTGTTTTATTTGAATGCAAGCATTGTTTATTTATAATTTTGTCCTAGTTGTGTGACAGATTCAGCATGTGTCACCCAGCGGGGGAAGAGTAGTAGGCTGGAGAGTTAACAAACGTACTGCAGTGAAGCCAGATGGCCTGTTTTCATACGGAGCCTCTGAAAGATGCTCTGCTGCATAGATTTCTTTTTTCTTCCCTTCCTTTGGTGCCCAAAATTCACTACAGCAGTGTTACTGCATATTAACTCACCACCAAAGCTTCACGGGTCTGAGCTCCACCCTGTATCTCATCTAACACCTCCTGTGTACAGAAAAACACATGACCTGATGTTCTGAATCAGCCCATTACCTCTCTCCAGAAGCAAAGGCAATAAATTAAAGGCTCCTGAGCACCTCTCAGTTTCAGTGTACCAGGGGTACTGAGGTGTGGGTGAGGTGTCTGTGTCCACTAGTAGCCCATGGATGCCCTCAGCCTGTCTGGGGCACCACCAGCACCCTCTCTGTACAGTCAGTGGTGCAGAGTGTAGCCCCAGCTGCCTGGAGGGTCCTGCCTGATTCCCCCTGGGAGCTCCCACTCCTGTCAAAACATCCGTGCACATCAAGGGGACTCACTTAGTGCTTAGCTCCTGGGAAGCAGCCGACTTGAAAGCAATCTCAGAGCATGTACTGGTGAAGAAGATATTTGCTGGAAGAGTATGTAGTTGTGCTTACATTTTCCCCAAAGGACCATGCCCCTGAGGAGACCGAATTTTTCCTTTCTTTTTCAGGATTTCATTAGAGAATGTTTCATCTTCTTTCTTATTTTCTTGTTTGTTTCTCCCTCCAGTTCCCCGTTGGGGTGTTTTCCAGTTTCACAGAGCTTGCATGCGCTTTCCTTTAGAAGCCATTAATACCAATTTCAAGCCTTGGCCTTGACTTGAAAGAGATGAGACAGAGTCTCACTTTTCAGGCTCATGAAAAATGGGGCAAGATATGAGCTGATTAGGTATTTGCAGCATCAGTATACCAGAAAGTCTGATAATAACAAAAGAAGATGCGCAAGCAAACTGCCGTTATACATGATATCACAACATTTGTAACAATCAGCAAAGAAAATCTTGACATTTTAACAGGAATTACTTAAAAGAAGAAATTTTTTTCCTCTACTCAGCTTTGAATTGCCTGCCTGAATACAAAGGGTTAAATAAAGGGAGGCTATAAGTGCCTTTTTAAAGAATTAATCTTTTAAAGAGCTAAAGACAAGTCATTTATTATATAGATAAGGCAGCATTAATCACATAGGTTTGTGGAAGATTTTGGTCTCTTTTTCCCATCTTTGCTCCAGGGGAAAAGTTATCCACCCACCCAGCTATCCTCAGTCAGCCTAGAAGGTGTGATTCCTCCCAAGGCTGGAGGAAAAGCTAAAACTGAAGTTACCATAAGAAGGGAGAGTTTTGAGGCAGATATAGAGGGGCGGCCCAGGGTAGATGCTGGAGAGCCCGAAACATAGGACAGCAAGGGGTTGGAGGAATGGCTTCAGCATGACACAGATATGAGAGTTAATTTTAAAGGACTCAGTGGACACTTAAAACAGGCAGTCTAGAAATGGAAATAGCTATCTGTACCAAAGATTGCCAGTGTGGTGTCAGCGCAGGGCCTTGTAGGGCATCACACTCTGCAGAGCACAGACACCACACACTCTATGAGCCACTTCCACTTGTCAGAGGTGAGCTTAGAGAGGCCCAGAGCCCCACGTGTGAGCAAACTCTGCCATTGATTCAGATTTCACTTTAAATGCTTTGAGGAAAAAACAAGTAAAGTGTTGTTTTGAAGTCACAGGCTCTGCATTTCTACAAGTCGCTGTCACACATTCTTGAAGGAAAGGTCTTTGAAGACAAAGACCTTTACACTATGTAAATTAGTGATTAATTTTATCATTTTTTGAGTTTGACAATGGAACAAACAAACAAACCAGCATACATACATATATACACGCATATATAATATATATATATATTCTGAAGTCTGAAATGCTGAAAAGTTGGGGTAAACCAATTTGAGGAGACGTATTTGAAAACTGAAACTACTTATTTGGAATTGGTTTTTGTTTATTTTCAACTTTTCAAAATAATGATAAAAGAAAGGACTACATTCCAAAGGAATTTGTCTGTTATGCACAAAACAAGTGAGAAGATCACAGCAGCTGTCAGTAGTGATGAAGGACAAAAGGCCAGAACTGATCCCTATCATTAAAGTCTTGTAGCACAGTTACACACTGTCCACACTGTTTAGGGCTAGCTCTTTCCATAGCAGATTCCTCTTGGAGAGAGACCATTAGAGAACCAAAAGAAATGCAGGGAGCAAGATAATTATTTAGCATTGTGGATGATCATGGCTCAGACTCTTTCTCTGGACTTACTTCATTTGGCAGTATAGCTTGTTACCTGCTTTCATTTGAAGCTTTGTATTTGGTATACTTACCTGGGCTATATTTTAATTATTTTGCTAATTGTTTGATTGGATATATCCTAGGTATTCAGAAAATCCCCAAATCCTTGTTGTGGGGTGAACAATTCATCACACATTCTCAGTCTATCCTGTTGAAACTGCTCCTTTTTGCATTGCAGACTTACATATTTATTTGATTGAAAAAGGAAAAAGCCAAGGGAGAAAACTACACTGTGAACCAATGCAGGTGAAGATCTGTCAGTATGGTTACAAAATCACCAGGATGGAAGTTATCTGATCCTTTCTTCACCTGGGGGGTGATACCATCCATCAGCACCGGTTTTCTGGAGGTTTATCTAGTTGATAGTTAAGTACTCTTTACTGACACAAACAATGGTGATTCTGCAAGCTATTCCTCTTCTTCAGTCTTCTCTTCTTTGGATTTAGCAATCTGTTTTACCTCAGCAGTCTTTGCCTGTAGATCTTCTTTTCATTCAGCCTTAAACTTTCCCACTACTCTCCCCTTGAGAGTCTTCTTTCAGATCCCCACTTTCACAGTGCTGGCACCCACCACTGGGCACTGCACAGCTTGGCAGGGATAATGAGGGTGGAAGAAATTCTGGCAG
This sequence comes from Trochalopteron elliotii, assembly GCA_024734555.1. Taxonomy (NCBI): domain Eukaryota; kingdom Metazoa; phylum Chordata; class Aves; order Passeriformes; family Leiothrichidae; genus Trochalopteron; species Trochalopteron elliotii. The sequence continues at coordinate 1,732,345 of JANPWX010000134.1, read as the reverse complement.
CATCCTGGAGCCTGCATGCTTGTTCCCCCATCTTTGTAAGGTGTTTTCCTCCTGTGTACGACATTGGGACCTGTGTTCAAAGCCTTCCAAAATCATAAACTTTTAAAGATAGCACCCATCTCACAACTTCAAACAGCAAATGCTTAAGCTTTGGAAAGCTGCTGTGTTTAGCTGGGCTTTGAAGAAGATGCCTCCCTAAAAGTGCACATGTTTATGCTGATCTGAATCATGTAATTGTCAAAAGTTTTGGAAACGTCTTGAGGACATTTGCCAAACTGGGGCCCACTTAGGAGGAAATAAAAGGAGCTAGTCCCTACATTTTTCAACAATTTTACTCTATTTCTGCCTCGGACTGGCAGGCAGGAATGCAAGAAAATGTGTGGAAATGACAGAAATAAACCCAAAGAACATTTGGGGTTTTATCACAGGTATGTGAGTTTGGGTAGACGATCAAAGACATATGAATTTCCCATGGTGTCAGAGCTAGATGATTAATTTCTAGTTTGTCTTAAAATAAATTACAATGAAAAGAGAAAACAAAAGATTATTAATTCTTCTTACATTCCTTTCTGTAAATATTTGTATTTATGTGTCTGTATGGGCACATACATGCACACAGGTTAATGGAGGGAATCTGGGATATTGTGCCGTGTGCATTTGTCCATGTAACAGCAACAGCAGATATTTGGTTTAGTGAACAGATTTACAGAAACTTTTTTCATCTTCCCTGTAGGCAATCACTCAAAAAGTGAATGTATGGCAGGTGTACTGATACCGTAGATCACAAGGGTGTTGTAAGAGTTGCTGTAGTGTATCAGGATGGTGTTCCAGGCACGAAATAACCTTATTCTAATTAATCTGTGTGCTTCCAAGCATAAATGAGTAGAGGAGCTCTGAAAAACTGTTTCTAAGATCCAAGGTTCTTTCTGTGAAATACCAAATAAATATTGTTTAGATTGATGACCAGGTTTACAGTTAAATGATTTCTGTGGGTCATGCTGCAACATCACAGTCATAAAATTACCTGCAGAAAGATAGGAAGACAGGAGTCTTTGGACAGTTAATATTTATTTATTTTATCTATTACTATCTGTTCCTGGAGAAAAATGAAGTGTTTATGATCACTTTTGTTCTGTATTAACTATGTTATTCCATTGGTCCCTTGGGACATGGGAGTTGAACAGTGGCAGTCTTACCTACTGTTTGATTCCTCCTTGTTTCTCATGTTTTTAACTCCTGCAAATGAACTGTGAAACAAATAGTCAAGTGGTTTCCTTCCTTCTCATGGCCTAATTGTTCAAAGGAGAGAGTCTGCTCAGGATTTGACTGTGTCTAGTACTAGATTGCAGTGCAAAGAGAGTCACAGAAGAAACAGAAGTTTCACTGCTAAGAAACATTTTAGTTATCAAAGTAGGCATATTGGGCTGATCCAGGTGCTTAAACATAGCTTTAGGTGATGCTGATACGTCCATGAGAGAAGATATGTTTTGCTCTGTCTTCATTTCCTGGGAAATGAAAGGTTAAGACAGACCAGGACAGCCCATCTCCCGGGTATGATTGGAGTCACCAGTTTTGCTGCTCCCAAAGACAGCCTGATATTTGGTTCCCTTATTTTTTGCATGAGCTTATTAGGCTGTACTTTTAAAAAAATATTTTTCATAAAGACAGCTTTCTTAAAATAATTAGGAAAGAGGCACTTGGAGAGCAGATGGCTGCTTCCGTCTTTTGTCTTGTATAATCACTCCTGGGTCAAATCTAGGGGGAATGTCTAATTAATATTAGACCTTACTGTTCTTTGGTAAAGTTTCACATGACTGAGGAACACACAACTGCACTTTACACCTCTGCAGGACACCAGAGATGTGTAGCCATGAAATAGTCTTGATTATAACTGGTCAAAGACCAGTACCTAATTGCTTCTCACTGCAGGGGAGACAATCACCAATGTGGGAATTTCCAGCCTGGAAATTCTTTAGTCTTGATATGCCTATCTTTGCTTTATTTCTCTCCTCCTACCCCTTGGGCCTGGGAAGTAGACTACATGTAGCAAAACTTGGACTCCAAGCCTAAATGGCATTGGATACCATAGAGACATTTTGTACCAGCATAGAGCTGTTTCATTTCATTTACTCCCTGCAGGTAGCACACAATTATCACACAGAACCTGTCCACATCTCAAACAGGACTCGGGACAGGATTTGATATCTGTACACGATGTTTCAGCAGATGGTGCAAGAAATCTTCACAGCAGATAACTGGAGAATAATGGACCAGGCAGTTTGGTCTCAGACTTCTGTAGCTGGTTTGTGTGCTTACACAGAGATTTCAACTGGTGAAGCTGCAGCTCAACCTGAACTCAGTGGTGTTATTTAAAGAGGAAGCTCAGACATTAAGGGACAGCTTCCTGCTGTCTCATCTTTTTCCTGTCCTTACATTTAAGCCAATCTTTTTCCACCTACCATAAAATCCAGATTGAATATTGAGCTAGTACATATACTTTGTCAACTAGAATCCTTGTTTTCATAAACTCGTTTTTAAGAAATGTCTTTTTGCATTATATTTTTTCCAAACACAGAACTTTGTGTGTATAGTTTGAAATTGAGTAGATGCTCTTCAGTAAAGTAGTCCCTCTTCAGAAAGAACCTTTCCTTTCTAATGTGCATTTCATCATCTCCACCTGGAGCAGTTCCACTTCCTGTAAACAAAGAAATAAATAATATTTCCTGAGGTACAAAGCAACTGTCTCCAGAACCTGGAATTTGGGGTACACTTATGGGTTGAGGAAAATGTCCCTATGGCAGTGAATATTTAGTTGGTTATGCAAAGTGAAATAAGTCCAAAACACATCAGGAGTCCCTCTGCAGGCCAGGGAAAAAACAAAACAGGAAAGTATTAATGAGGCACAAAATCTGGTTTTTGCATTCCTTGCAATATGGCTGTTCTGTAAGGACTCTTGAAGCTCACAGGTGCTCATAGTAACAGTGTCTTTCTGCAATTGGAATCTCAAAATATTTTATTTTAGATACAATCATTGCCTTAGAAGTGTGAGTTATGCACATGCAAAAAAGGGTGTACTTCACATATATGTACTTCACAGTACCTCCTTTTTTGGATGTTTTCTGTTTCCATCTCCTTACACTGTGAGCTGAAATAAAAGGTAAACATAACCACTTAAGCAGTTTGAAATAATGCAACCTGCTTCAGACTTGTCCATTCTATCACAGTCTTCATGTTTATTATCTCCATTTGAATGCAATCATTAGATGGTACCCTCGGCCTCCTCCTGAGATTGCAAAATTCCGGCTTCTGCCAGAAAACTGCAAGAATTCACATCCCATTGCTGTCTTCAGAGTTGGAGGATGAAGTTAGAGGTGAATCTTTCTGCCTTGCAAAAGCATGGGTACAAATTCAACGGTACTGAGTGGCAGAGGTTTTACTCCTGATGGAAAGAAATGGCACATTATACTTCCAAGGAAAACTGTTCCCTCTCAGACTTGCTATCTACAAAAAGGCTTTCTGCCCAAAATTACGTGTTTGGAGGGTTTTATGGAGCACCATGGCAATCTGGAATCATAGTATGTTTGGCTGCCAGGTTCAATTTAGGCACATGGTGTTACTACAAGGTTTTTCAAACTGTAATACAGCATGAGGCTGGTTTCCTTTCCACTTTTACCTGATTATCCTTAGCAGAGGCTATACAGTGAGCTGTCCTGCACGTCTGAGAAACCAGTCCTGTCTTGTAGTAAGTTCAAAAAAATCAAAACACTTGCATCTTCAGCTGGCGCCCAAAAAGTTTTCATCCATAAAACTTGGCAAATGGTGCAGTCCTGGTTGCTGTATAACCAAGACACCTAGGACACAAACCCCATAATGCTGAGTGCCTAGATAAGCAATTTCTTGTGTCATCAAGAAGAGACATGTTTCTCAGACGGCAATTCAGAAGAGACTGGCATTCCACATATCATCCAAAGAGTTGTAGTCCAGCCTTCTAGGCTTTGTAATTAGGTACTTAAAGTTAGGCAGAGTGGAAATATTTTCTTCATTGGAAATTTAGGCACCACTCCCTGTAAGTAACTGAAGTTCTTCCATAACATACAAATATATAAGCACTGCACAGGCAAACTTATTTTGTGCTTGAAAAGTGTCTTCAAGTTAGATGCCCAACTCTCTGAAAATGCATATTTCTCTACATGACATGGAGAAAACACTCAGATGACTACACAGCTCAGATCCACAACTTTTCCATTGTTAAAGAGAAATTAGCTGGATCTCCCCTAACGGACAGCTCTGTGACACACTCCAAATTATGTTGGCAGCCAGTTGAATGTTCAGGGTAAGACCATGCATGATTCAAATCATCCAAGCTGGGCTTTCTATATGGGAATTTCTATCTCCTTACAAATCACTACTGAAGCTTGTGTATCCTTGTATGTTTATCAAGGATATTGTCGTGCCTTGGACTTGAAATGATGCAAACATTAGTAGGAGAAGAACACCTTGACTTTGAAAGAGGAATTGCATAATTTTAGGGCCAAGCCCTTTGTTATTTTTATCAATGATCTGGACACTGGATTTGATTGTACATGAAGTTTGCTGAGGAAGAGCTCTGGATTTCCTCAATGACAGAGATCTAGAAAGACTGGAGAGACCTGGACAACCATGTATGAAATGGAACAAGAGAAAATGCTGGATTCTCCACTTGGTATGGAATCATTAAGTTTATATATACAAATTAGGAGGTGAGAAGCTTCACAACAGCCCTTCAGAAAGAGATCTGTGGGTTTGGGTTGATGGGGTATGTTTAGGTGGTAGGACAGGGAGGGAAAACAAAAAAGGGGATCAGGCAAAGGCACAGGCTGCTTGGGTTTTCTTGCAAAGGTGGAATTCATCATACTTCCACAAACAAGGTGCAAGCCGTATCTCCAAAGGACTGTACCCTGGAGAGCAGAGATTTCAAAAATCAAGCAGGGTCATAGAGGTCAAACAACATGAATCTCCAAAACGAAGGGAACACAAAATGAATGCAATCCTTCAATCCTTCTGGACTGGCTAGTAAGCACATGGAAGACCATTTTACCTCTGTATAGAAACCTTAAGCTATGACTTCATATTTATCCCTATGCTCCTTCTAACTCCAGAGTTTTCCACATCAATATGCTTAAACAAACCTTACACTCAACATTCAAGAGCTGTGATAGGGCATGAGTTCCCCTCACCCATGTTATGAAGAACCGCTTGGCGAGTAATCTCTAAGTATCACTAAATTCCTGATAAGCTGCCATACTTAGCCCAAGGACAAGAAACTGTCCAGAGATTTGCATATCAAATTTCTACTGATGGTTTTTACAATAGGACTTGGAGCTGGGCAGTTGCAGCATACATTTATAAGGCTTACAGCTGTGTTCAGTGATAAGATAAGAGGTTCTTTTGTAGAGACCACAAGCAAAAGCTTTGTCAGTGACTGAAATGACACTTCGTCTCATCATGAAAGATGGCTCTTCCAGTGGATGTGTAGCTGGCACGACATTATCATTTGAATTGGTTTTTTTGTTTTTTTCCAAGAATATGAGAGGGAAGAATCTTGTGATTTATGAAGTAGTCTGTCCTTTTTTATTATTATTTGTAACATTAAAAGAAAATTAACTGTGGCAGAAGGATTTTATAACCATCTATAAACTTGGTTATCAGCATACCAATATTATTCAATAAATATACAAAAAAAATTACTCCAAGGCTGGAAATGGAATATTTAACATTATGCTGCCACAGGGGAGATGGTCTGGTTATGGCTGAGTAGAAACTCAGCCTATTTTTATGATTATTTTGATGCTTGCAATTTTCTGAATCAGAATTTTCCCATGCTTTCTCTGAACCTGGTTTTAATTTGGGTTTTAATTTGTTAGAAGTCTGTAACCTGTTTCTCATTTGTTTAATAAAAAAGAGAAGGACTGAGAAGTTACCCATATTTGTAAATTCATCTATTAGGGAATGATTTTATGGGTTTTGTATGCCATATACATTTTTTCTCCCCTAGCTTTGACTAGGCATCTAGCTTAAGTCCATCATGTAGCTCTACCACTAATAGCTGAGAGAAATCCTAAGAGGACAACTCCTTTCACCCATGGTGACACCTACTATTCTTTCACTTTTGAAATCTCAGTGTCAAGACTAGATGAACTGGTGACTTAATACATAGTTAGGATTAAATGACTTCCACCCAGAATTTGAAGAATGCCTTTAGTTGCAATTTATAGGGGAAAGGTCCAGGACTTCTGTCTCCATAGCCTACTGAGGATATGGGAAACAGTGATAAAATCACATTTACATGGGTTCTTAGGGGATGTAGCCTTTGATTATACTTGTCAGTCTGTCAGGCAAGCATCTAATGGCTGGAGGGTGGAGCTGAAGTACAGGTTTTAATTGTGAGTAATTAAGGAATGGAATGACATATCAAGGGTGGTGATCAGTTCTTTACTGCTGGCATTTTTAAACTGATTCCTAGCTGGTTGGTTTTTTTTCTTTCTTTTTCCTTTTTTTTTTTTTTTTTCACTTTTAAACCATAACAAGAATTAACTCCAGGAAGCCCTTTGGTCTGTTTTTATACCTTTTGTTCTAGGTTGTATCAACCCACCATACTCCCCCCTTTGAATTAACAGTCACATTTATCTCATTCAGCCTTAACAATTTAGCTTTAGCAGAGTCAGGCAATCTATGGTCAATGGAGTGAAATAGGTACTTCCATACATTGCTTTCCATGACCACGTTCCCTTCATCTTATTATAAAATTCCTCATATGATCAAAGACAGAAAACTTGCCTGTGGTACTGAAAGGCAAATCATGAAAAACTCAATCAAATGCTATTAGTGCAATTTAGAGGAAATTTCTGCTGAAATCCACATGAGAAATGACTAAGGATGCTCAATGTGCAAAATGTAGTAGATTCCTGATACACAAGTCATAGATCAGGATTTTTCTTATCCATGTGTAGTGGTTTAGGGCAAATCTGGGAGGAAACCTCCTAAGGGGCACTCCCTCCCCTCCCCACAACCAGTTTGAAAAAAGAAACCTCCTCAGAGAGAAGTGGAAAGAGCCCTGTTTATTAAACAGGCAAAGCACTCCCTGACACAATAAATTGAGCAATACCCTATGATAAGAACTTCGTGCCGCTCTGGAGGGATGACAGATTTAGGAAAGAAGTCCCTCCTGTAGGTGGTTGCTCTGTCTCAGTTTCTCTGGTGCTGGGGAGCGTTGCTGTGCGGATCTTGGTGGGTTCCAGATGCAAACCCCCATGGCGCTCCCCCGGGTCCTCAGTCCAGAGAGATTTTTAACAGTTCCAAGGAAAAGCGAAAAAAGGAAAAAAAACAGGAAAGAAAAAAAGAAAAAAAAACCAGGAGGAGAAGGAAAAAAAGAAAGCGAGGTTTCTCCCCCCTCCTACTAGCTACACACTAACTAACTAACTACTGAAAAAAACAACTCTCCGTGTGTGCTGAATTCGACTCTCAAGGCCAGCCGGCAGAGGACAGTTTCTAAAAACAAACTGTGCGCCTCTCCCCTCCCCCAGCTCCCAGACCTATCAGACTATTGGGATACAAACATGTCACCCCAAGACACCATGTTAATTCATATTCACCGCAGTAAAAAGAATACCTGAAGCCTTTTGTCAGGTATAAAGACAGAGGTGGTAAGAGCTGTGTGAATCGTATTTTCTTTTAAATGAGTTGAAGGTATTGTTCATCTACAGATTATTAAATACACTTTACCTGAGTAAAAATTTAATAGTGCAGGGTATGGAGGTAACTACTGTATAATATGAATGACAAGTAACCATGTGCCTTATTATTGCACTCCTGCATTCAGTGACAAGATAATTTACCAGTTGTGCTCTTCTGCTGTGGTCCTCATGCTGTAATTAACCTATTCATTAGAGTACAGAGGAGACCTCTTGCCCTTTAATTTTGAGATCTCAGACTTCTGTTCACATAAGTAATGCCTCACTGGGCCAGCTACTGAATTTTCACTCATAGGTATACAGAAAGAAAAAAATTCCATCTTTGCAGCCCATCCAGCAGCATGGTTCTTTAGGGCAAAGATTTGACCTTCTTTACTCTGTGAGTAGGGAGAACTGTTCTCAAAGAGATGATGTGAATATTACCGAGCCCTAGAGTTCACACTTCAGCTAATGGCTGTTTTTTTTGGAAGCCATCTGCAGGAAATTTCAAGACTTCTCCCATTACCTGTGTGAGTGCTGCCTTATGTATGCAATCCAGTGCAGCATATCAGTGTGATTTCATGTTTTATCTTTGTCTGTTCTCACATGGTCCAAGTCCCACGGCCTTTGATTCAGCAAAACTCAAAAAATGGCTGTATAAATTTTGTTAGGACAAGGACAATGACATTGGCAAGCAATGGCACTGCACAGCAGACACAGATAGTTCTTCAAAAAAATTTGGATTTCTTTTTCCATCACTTCTGATACTTTCTCCCCTTTTAAATCAGGTCAAAAAGCTGAAAGAGAAGAACAAACTCTGAAAACAGATCTGAAAACTCTCCAAAGGATTATATTTTTTTATACATGGAAACAAAAGGTTCTGCTGTTTCTAAATTGAAAGGTTTTACTTAAAATTAAGGTGACATTGAAGTGCATCTACCCGAGGAGCCATGGCACATATTACAATTGCAATTGCAATGCCTGAGATGCTCATTCTGCCATTGGATGAGGCTACTTGGCAGATGATGAGAGCTCTATGTACTCAGATGAGACACAGAGCTCAGTCAAAAAGAAGATTTACACTGTGTTTTAACCTCAAACTGCTCATATCAAAACATTTCAGGGGATGACAGTGCTTTATTTTTGAGTATAATGAATTTTTACTAAATCAAATATATCTCGGATGTATTTTTTCAGAATAAAAATAGAAAGACAGAAGGATGTTGCAAGGAAAGTCAGACTTCCTCAAGAAATTACTTATTTTGCTGAAATAACATTATCTCTAGAAGAAGTGGGAAATTCACAATATTCAGAGAGACATAGATTTTTTTTCATGCTCCCTTTCCACAAAGAAATGAGATACTAATGCATTCCCAAGAGAACCAGAGGGATTTATTGTTTGTTTTGTTTTTAAAGGAGGATGTATATTCAGTCCCATTGGAATTAAAAGAACATCTTCAGACCTGAATAAAAAATGCATTCCAAAAGATGTCAAGAGGAAAGTTTTTGCAGAGCCAGCCTCTTCAAGAGCTTGTTACAGCCAGTGATCTCAAGCAAGAGCTTTAATAAGAGCTGAATTTACATGCCAACATTTAGAAAGCAAATAAATAAATAAGTGGGGGGACAGAGAACTTCACAGCATTCAGTGTAATATTTCGGTATAATACTATGAGTACAGCATTAGAGAAAACCATGCATCTGTTTCATGGTTGGTTTATATTCTTCTCTTGTGTGTGCATTTTATGCATATAAAAATTAACAACCTTTGACTATCCATTTGTATTTATAACATCTGCAGTACCAATGGGTGTAGTTCTAGTTTTTCTGTCCCAGGCTTGCTAAGCATCCTAATTTGGAAAGAAAATGCCAGATAATTCTCCAGGGGAACATTCACTATGTCAACGTCTCTTGATTCCTAGACATCCTAATCCTAATGTCACCAGTGGGAAGTCTGTAATGAAGGAAATCCCAGTGGCAGTGAAGCAGGGAAAAGATAAAAATGCCGGTCTTCGCTTTTTCTGTTTGATCCAGCTGAGGTATAACTAAATGCAGTCTGAGCTTGGAGTGGCCTTTCTGGTTTGGGGTCAAGAACTTACTTTGAATGTGTAAATGAAAAATATCACTGAACAAGATGAGTTCAGAAAATTATATTCACACTACAACTACCCCCAGAATGGCCACAGTCAGAGCTGTCTGGATTCCCCCTGTTCTTTGTGAATACCTGCACAAAAAGGACTCTCTACTCCAGTATATTCTCTGAGGACACTGGAGTTCACCACTGCCTTACAGAAAGGAAACAAAAACCAAACCAAATCATAAACAAATAAACATACAAAAAATCCCACAAAAAAACCCTCAACCAAACCAAACCAAACCAAAAAAAAAAACCCCAACCAAACCAAAAACCACAAAACACATCAAAACCCTGGGGCCTCCAAAACTGGCACAAATCCCTGAATTCAGCTAGTGGGACTATTATTGTGAAAATTTTAAGAGCGATTTTAAAAATATATATAATTTTCTCCTCTGCTACAAATTGCTGCAGTGAAAATGTTCCATCTGGTGTGCAGCTGGTTCAATTCAACTGTTTCTATTTGCAGATAAATTCTCTAGCTGCAAGGAAGTTGCCAGTTGTTTTGCTGATAAATTCAAGATTTCTTTTGAGCCTGCTGTGCTGTGGGAGAGCAGGGGAGTATCTCCAGAGGGAGAATGAATTTTCTGATGAGCTGCATGCAGTAATACTGAAACTGCATCTGCCTGGGATTGCTACCAGGTACTTTTAGAGTTAGCCCTTCCTCAGTGGGAACAGACAGAAATGAGAGAGTGGATTATGATGAAAAGCAGTTTTCAGGGAAGTATTGGTGTGGAAAAGGCCATGCCACAAACTTCAGGTGAACCTTGAGTCAGTTAAACTGGGAAATGCCCTTCCCAGCTGTGTGTCAAAAGTGTGTTGTACAATGGGACCATTTGATAAGAGTGTCTTTGAGACTGCTGTTGAGACTGGCTGTGTCCAAAGCCTGTGGTTGTACCCAGGCACTGGGGAGAACACTGGAGCTGTCTGTGGAGCACAGAAGGTCTCAGAGCACTCCCTAGGAAAAGCCAACCCAGAAGCAGACCTTATGAATGAGGAGGAAATCACCATGTTACAGAGAAATATGGATTTGGGCAGAATTTCCTCCATTTTTGTTCTTCTTGTCACTCATGAAAACCCTGCAGGTCTGCTTAGCTGCTATTAAAATTGTCCTACACAATATTAATGGCTCCTTTGCAGAATTCACATTAGAGAAACAAGAGCTATATTTTGGGCTGAAAATACATTCTGCTAAGCAGGAGAATGCATCTGGTTGTTTGTTTCAGCAAGATGAATAGCACCCAGCTTTAAAAAAGCCATAAGTTTCCTCTGTTTATTTTGTTCATGTTCACTGCACTGTGGGATGAGTTTACCTTGGCTAACACATACTCACAGGAAACGAAATAAAACCACCATGGAGACGAATATCTCCAAAGTGGGCAGAGCAACAGAGGTTGTTCTTAGTAATCAATGCTGGTTGCGTGAACAGTGGAAAGGAACTAGGACTTGGTGCTACCATCTTACTTCTCATCCTGGTCTGATGTACAGTTAGTAAGCTACAGAGAAAAATGTTAAAGTAAAAAATTAAATTAGAGGCTTTTCTCTCAGGAAGAATGGAAACGGCCTTTTCTGCAGAGGTTAAATCTCCCCTATTATTAAAAAGCAAAGAGAAATGGCTTCCAAAGAGACAGAGCTAACAGTTTATGTAATGGCCAGAAGTAGCTGAAGTCAGAGTCCACATAGATTTTCCAAGTGTGCTGTGACTTAAAGCTTCAGTCTCCAAGCCATTTGTTCTCCTCCACAGTTCCTCATACCAAATTAATTTCATTTTTTAACTTTCCATATTGCCATGCTAATTTTAATTTGGAACAGGTCCTCCTACCCATAGGACCCAGGCCGTTGAAGGAGTGGACAAGAGCTGCAGGGCTGGGAAAGAGCAGCAAGGGGCTGGGGAGAGCAAAATGTTGCTTTTTTGGGAAATGCCTCTTTGGAGGGTGCTGCTCAAGTAGCCTGAAAAAATTTCACACTCATTTTTCTGTTGAAGTAACTGAGGTAAGACTGCACCTGGTATGTACCCACGGAATTCTGGGACTCCCCTTAAAGAAATTTTTCCACAGAAGTTCTGCACAGAATTATACATCATAAAAGCTTTGCTTTTGCCCTTATTGCGTTTCTGAAATTAGCTGTTACAAAAGTGCAAGATTGTACTAACCTTGGTTAACAAGTTTAGTTTCATACATGCAGCTTTTTCACTCTTTTTTCATCTGTTGTCTCCAAGAGATTTTCACTAGATTCCAAGATGCTGTATTCCGGTCACTAATCCATCCAGACAGCCAAAGTCTGCTTCCAGCCCCAAATTTGAAATGACTGAGATCTTTCTTTCTAGTCCTTTGGTATCAATTTTAGCTTCCTGACAGCAAATTTGAAAAGACTTTTGAAAAGACAGCAAATTTGAAAGAAGCTGCTCACTTTCTATCTGACATGTTGCAATCATCTGCCCTCACGCTAAGCCAGGTTTCAGGGGCTCCAGTCAGCAAAACGCAAAAGTAACTGCAGGGCAATATAGCACTGCTAAAACTTTTCTCTTGACTTTAGGATGTTTTGGAAATTACTTGCCATTTATATAAAAATATGAAAACCTGATAGCTCTGTTTTGCTCTTTCAAATCCCAGTATTTAGACTTAATTTGATTTTACAAATGCCTCAGTAGACTGTGATGAATACTGAAAGCAGTGAATAAAACTTCCTGAAAGCTGACTCCAGCATGTTATTGAAAATAATTACCATTAAACAATCTTCAGAAATTAATTTTTGAAAAATAAGAACTTCTCCTAGGCTTTCCTATATAAATATTCACACTTGAAAATTCATGCTGTCAGATTTTCTCACTACACTGCAAATTTTTTCCCAGGCTGCAGTTGGCAAGTCCAGCAGTTTTCTCCATCCAGTGAAGCCAGGAAGTGTGAAAGCTGGGGAATTGTTTTTCCTTAAAGTATGTTTTTGATCATTCACATATGTGGTGTTCAAAATTTGGGCAGAAGTCTGCTTTGCTTAGCTGAATATCAGAACTGGGCCTCCTGCCACTATCACATCCTCACAGACAGATTTGACTCCAGTCTTAGCACAGCTAAAATGGAGGAAAACAAACCTACTTTTTATGTCTTGTGAATCAATACCTGACCCTGTGTCTTTTCTGTAGTACCTTAGGCTGCAACGTGTTTGAAGCATAAAGAAAAACCAATTAAAAAACTTTAAGTCCTTGACAGTAATATTAATGTGGCAAATTCTTCTTCATTTGGCTGCAGGCAGGATGTCCAGTGGGTATCTTGAAAAGCAAGATTTTGCCAGTTTTACCACATGCTTCTCACATTTTTGATGACTGTAACATTCATGTGTCAGAAATAACCACAAGGAATGTGAGTTCTTCAGGCAGTACAAGTTTTCAAATGGCTCCACAGTAGTTTTTGGAACAGAACCATGCTCCTAGCTACTCCTAGATATATGCCTGCTAGCAAAAATCAGCCCACCCTTCTCCCAAACAAGTGTTTTAACTACATTGCACTGCAATGGGTTCAGCTGAAGTCTTTGGGAAGAGGCAACTCTCATGCTTTAAATAACAGGTGGTAAACTCAGAGGATGAAGCCTTGGTGAAACTTATGCCTGGTGTAATCTGAGCTCTCGATTCCATACAATTTGTAAGAAATTTTTGCCATGATGTTTCAAAGCTCTCCTCTGTTCTAGCAACACTTCAGAGAAGGGAGTCTCTTAAAATGCATGTCCAGCTCCATGCATGTTCTGCAATGGGGGGCTTAGTGTAAAGCTGGACTTTGGTATAAAAAATGTGATTTAAAACGTTAGAAGCAAATTGAATCTAATTCCTTTCAATACTAAATTCTAGGGAATGCCCTTCCATGGAAACTATATTTATCTAGAGGAATGAAAAATAAGCAAATAGACTCTTTTAAAGTAGAAAAAAAACTTTTAAAACAGGGGCTAACATGACAGGGTGGGATGCAGGTACCTCAGTGCTTACAGCTGTTCTTATACTTGCTGGCAGATCCACAGCCTTCCCCCTGCTTCATCCACAGCAGGCCCAAGTAAATTGATTTTTCCTTAACATAATCCAGGGTTTGCCCCTTTATTGCTTGAGTGAAACTTGTCCTTGCTGCAATCGATCCATTCTATTTATTTTCTCTCTTTGAATCCATTTGTCAACATTCTTGGAAGGTTAACCTTCCAAAAAATTTTGCAGCCCTTCTCAGCTCATTTGTGAAATGTCACAGTCCTGTTTTATAGTCCATTACACAGGTTACCAGTGAAACCTTTGAGAAGATCCTGAGATGGTTCATGGCAGAGCCCTGATCATTCTTCCTGACATTGAAGCATTAAAAATATTGTCCACAGCTCATCACACATTTTTGCTTCCCACTTGTAGGAGGATTTTCTAGCCCGTATTAGCTTCTCTTTTAGGACTGACAGAAGGGATCTCTGACATTTCAGTCCCATTTTATTTTTCTTTGATCTTTTGGCCATGATAAAGCCCTTACCTATACCTTGCTGACCCATTGTCAGAGAAATGAGGGCAATGCTCTGTTTTTCTGTGCCTCACAGCTGTGCTGCAGGGTCCTAGTGGAGAGCATTCATCTATACACAGGGAAAGAATAGGATTCAACTTACATTTCGTATGAAAGCTGAACTATTCAAGCAATAGCAGCAAGAAAACAAACAGTGAAGAAATTCTTAAATCAAGGCAATGGTAATGCCTTCCCACCCAGCCACAACTCAGTTCAATTGCTGAGTTTGCAAGAACTCTAAATGCTTTCCTTTGCCTCAAAACACCATTTCTTTATCCATTTTATCTCAAAAATTTAAGATACTCCCCCTCAGTGTACTTGCTAACACCTTGCACTGGACTACTCTGCTACCGTCCTGACTCTGACTTTCAGCATAATTTCATGAATGACAAGAGATGACCTCTCTCTTGCGTCCTGTGTAGGCTGTTCTCAGCTGGCTTGTTCAGCACAGTTCTGGTCTTTATTGCACAGTGCCTTATCTTTACAGCTCTTATCAGACATTTATACCATTTTTCTCATTGGCAGAGGGTCCATTGTTCAATGTATCAAACATATACTGGAAAATTGCTTCCTGCAATGATTCTGGATATTTTTTTGGTTCAGCAATCAGGCTGCAGCACATGTGATTTGTACTTGTTGCTTTGCATGGGCTTGGGACTCAAAATGCAGAAAGACATCTGTGCTTTTCAAGCCAGAATCTGGAATTAAACCTTAGCACTGCAGCCTTAGACTGATAGACCTCAGAATGGGATCGAATATCTGACACCCCCCACCCCGTAAATGTCTGCTGTTTAGATCACAGTTTTCATACACATAAGAAAACATTTTTTAAGTCCTCAGTGTCTTTTAAATCAAGAATAAAAATCCTGAAATTAGACCTGTTCCTTTAGCACAGCTATCACCTGTACCAAAGAAGCCTCTGTCCTGCCTGTTCCCTCCTGCTCCCTTTGCCTTATGAGGAAGAAGGGGTCAGGCTGTACACAACATACCAGGGGAACTTTAGTAGAGACTGGACTATTTCCTCTCAAACACAGCTTTTCTCTGTGGCACCTAACCTTACCAGAGCTTTAGACTATGAGATTGGTGGGAACCTTGTAGATGACGTAGATAAAATTTCTGAATAATGCACAGAGTGTGCCTTGCTTCCCCTCCCATGTGAAGTCCACCACAGTCTTACTGAAGCTTGCAAAACACTCTTGATGAAGTCAAAGGCAGATGTGGCCCTCTTACATTAGCAGTTATTCGTCTTTGCTGCTGAAAATGCATGTTTTCCTAGCTTTCATTTGATTGGCATTAACAGCCTTATGTCGTTTTTTTTATCACATTTTTCTCTGACATGTTAAGAAAAATAACAAAAACTTGAATATTTTCTCATGCTATTAGAATGTAGGTTGCCTCTTGGTTTTGCATGAAATGAGCAAAAGGATTTCCTTGCTTCTCTCATTATAAGGCATTTCTCTGTTCCTCAAAAGTTGTTGTCACTATTCTCTGCATAGTTTCCAAGTTTTCACAACTTCTTTAATGCATGAGCTGCTTATACCGATACTTGTATTTAAGAAGAGTTTGCAACTCAAGCAACATTTCGCATTCACTGTCATCATCAGCAGCATCCTCATTGACAATATCAACTATTAAGGATCAGAAAATAAATTAAAGTAGCTTGAAAACTTTGTGGATCTATTCTTTATAGATTGCCCAGAAGCATTAGAATGGTCAAAGTTGTCCTCGTGTAGGTCCCTATCATCTTCTTGTTCCAACAGATCAGGCTTATAGGAAGAAATGAGCCACTGGTACATTTCTTACTACTGTCTGCCCTGTCCTGATGAGAGAAGGATCTTTAGACCCCTGCTCCACCTGGGAAGGAGATTATCTGCCATGCCTAGAGGGTAGAGAGCCATAACCCCCAATCAGAAAGACCTGTAACCACCTAGATCAAGAAATCTCTTAGTTTCTTGAAAATAACACCTGTTTTTCATGTACTGTGTTTCACAAAAGGTGCACTGTAGCAGCACAATTTGGCTTCACACAGTACATCACAAAAACAAAACGTCTAAACAAAAGCAATACATCTAAAACATTCTACTAAGTGGTGTCTCAAGCTGCTCATTGTTGCTTTTTCCTCTCTTTCCCCTTCTCCTTCTATTATTTTACCTACTCTAAAATTCTTGTTACAAAGTCTTTGGGAGAGGTGCTTTTTATATAGAGGAGCTGGCACAATAGATCTGTCTGATCTAAACAAGACCTTGAGTGATAGGCAAGGCTCATGAATAGTGATTATTGCTTCCAACCACTAGAGAACTCAGCACTTTTTCAGAGTTGACCTACTTAAATTGTATATACAGGTAGTGCTTGCAGCCTTTTATTAAATTGCTCCAGCAAACAGTCAGAGAGAGAAATGTGGAGGATACACAGCTATCCTGCAGGTCAAGATGTGCACTAAGAAATGAGAGCCTGCAATTACAGCACAGGTTTTGTACTGAGCCACTTTACTGAGAGCTTGAGATTGTCCTTATGGGAGTTGAAGGATCAAATGCAAAGTACTAACACTGTGTCTTGTACCCAAGACAATTACTGGTTCAATGGACTAAAAGGGATGGGAAATTAACTATTCAGAGCAGGTTTACCTTGACAAACATCATTAATGTAATCCAGATTTAGCATAGACCCACACAGTGTAACAAGGATTTGGCTTTAGTTCAATTTTTCTCTGACCCTCTGTCACTCATTCTGTGGATTTCAGGCTCTGAGTTCATCTTCAAGACCCTGTATGGAGCTCCCAAGATTTTTGGGAAAATTATGCAGTGGTCCAGATCTGGGGTTTGAAAATGCTGATAGACAGCAAATCTACTTACAGGGCTTTCAGTCTGCTTTCCCCTCCTGAATTATGACAGAAAACATGGGGGAAGAAAGTATAAACAACAACCAATAGCAAGTGAGACAGTGAAAAACTCCTTTTCATAAATGAGTAAATTTTCAGAAAGGTAGAGGTAAAAAAATAAGCAAGAAAAAGAATAATCAAACACTATGTGCATACGTTACATAAACTCAATGGAAGAAGGAAAAGAGACAGATGTCACACTGAAAAATAAATCACTAGGGTGCTTATTAAAACTGACAATACTCCTACAGAAAAATATTGCTGCCTTGCTGCAACAGACATTAGACAGTTTTCCATAAGCAAAAATAATTGTCTTAGTATTTAATGTCAACAATGTACCACCTCCTACAGAGATGTCAGCAAATACATACCCAATCCAAAACATTTTACATATGAAAACAAGAAGCCAAGTTGGGAAAATAAGTACTTGGCTGGATGAAATGTTGTTAGAAAAGAGCTGTTGTTGAAGAAAAATGGGTTAGGGTCTGGTGGTAACTGGGGCTACTGGTAAAAAATACACAGTACTACAAGCTCAGCTGCAGACCCGAGAGTGTGCTAACAAAAAAAGCAGGCCTACAAGGAATCAGGCCAGGTATTCACAATAATATTTTGGGTTCCCTCACTCCTTTGAAGTCGAATGTTTGATTTTACAGGAGTGGAAATTTCACCGAATTTTTGCTCATTAACGAAAACCTGAGAGATGAAACATGGAAAAATTGTTGCATGTTTCTGGAAATCATAATTCAAAGCTGTAAGTGAGATGCTTCTCTTGTGTATAACAGGGCTCCTGTGTTTCCATAATGTGATAAAATGTCAGACTCGTCTTTCTATTTACATTATTTTGGCTGTATTAAATACGTGGAGATATGTCTGAGCATTTTTTTGTCTCATTTTTGTTACAGGAAGAAATTGAAAACAATAATCAACAGCAAGAGATGAAAAATACTAGTATCAGCAAGAGTACAAGCTCAGCAGAAGGGGAATTTTCTACCTTGTAAATATGCAGCTAATATATTAATCGCAAGGCTACGTAGCCCTTGGCCAGGATCCAAGGATGAAAGATGCATTACTTTTGCCAACAGGGGACTCTTCACCTCCCCCAGCCATGAATGTTACAAAAAGATACTGAGAATGGTTCTAAGAGTAGTAAAAGCAACATAGATATAGTAGATTTAGTATATAAATATGAACATCCATAGCACACACCAAGTCTTAACATTTATATTATAGTTTACTTTCAAAAAGTGATTAAGTATTTAATTATGTGCAGAGCATTCTTTCAAAACCCCAAGATTATTAAGTGTTGGGAACACCGAGATTTATTTTGCACACAGGGAAAAAAAAGATGTGAAAAATTTCCAATACACCATAGCTTGCAGGGGAGTTTGAATTTGCTTTGGCTGCACACAGTTTAAACATGATGCTGGAAGGTCAGGCAGTGCTCTTCTAAATAAATCTATCAGAGTAAATGGAATTGCTTTGGATTTGCCTTGGATTCAGTTAAAGCAAGATCTGGTCTGTGGAGTTCATCACAGTCAGTAATACAAGCTAAAATTAAACTCCAGGAAGTTCTTTGCATTTTCTTCTATTTTCTTGTGAAATTATGTAAGAATGAAAAAAGATACAGCTAGGTTTCATTAGGGACTACTGATTTTAAGAGAAAGGTTGTTTATTTGTATGTTTTAAAATCTCATGCTCAACTCTAATCAATTGTAATTTAATTGTAATTGCTTTTTAAGTTTCATTAAGCAGTGAAGTAAAAACAACTCTGGTCTAAAAGCTCTCCAGACTTCTTCTGCTCAGATCGATATCCATTTTCCAACAGAGGCAACAAGGATAGGGAAAGAAATTCAAACCTGTGCCTCTGCAGCCCTAGAATTACTCAGCCTGTAGCTTCTGATGGATGGATGGATGGATGGATGGATGGATGGATGGATGGATGGATGGATGGATGGA
>JANPWX010000134.1:1556266-1712757 GCA_024734555.1 Trochalopteron elliotii | reverse complement strand
ATGGCAGTGTGACATGACACCATCTGGGTTCTTCTCCTGTTTGGACATAGAGTGGGTGTATGCTTTGGCACTGACAAAATAAGAATGTTATCAGTGCAGTCCATGTTGACACTTCCCCGGTGAAGCTGATGCCAAATGTCTCTGAATGAAAACCTGGCCTCCTTGACATCAACAGGAACTTTGCCATTAACTTCAGCATGGCACACATTTCCCTTCTGTTTTGAGGTAGAATAAGCTGTAGGCTCGTATCTGGAGTAATCTCAGAGGACAGAAGCATTGAGGAATGGACCATGATACAGGTTTTCATGTGGTCCTCTGACACAGATAAGACAGCAAGGAGCAGTATTCTCCTAAAAATGTAAAAGGGTAAAAAGCACTTATTGGAAAGAAGCTTATTTTATTGCCAAGCAGTTCATTGTGTGCACAAGCTTGAAAAGGATTGAAAATAGCCATAACTAGCTGAAATGTAAATGTTTGCATTAAAATCCTTCATACCAGCATGACGGGTAAGCCTACAAAACAAAAGAACAAAAAAACAAAATGCCCTCACTCGGCAAGACTGCTGATAGAGTAATCTCAAAAAAAGGCAAAACCAACAAATACTACAGTGTGTTCTACTTCTCTAGTTACATTTTCTATTTACTTTGGCAATAGTCACTTAGCACCAATGAGTTTTGACAGAGAAACAGTGATGACTAATGGAGGCAGGTGGTATACATTTGAACTTTACAGACATCAAGCAATAATCGCTCACATAGAGCTGTGGAAAATATGATAAAAATAGAAAATCCGAAAGGTCTGAAGGCCTTATATTAGAAGAAAAGCAATAAAACCCACCACCAAAAAAAAAAAGAAGATTCATGTGGCTTTCATTCTGGTAATAAAGCTGCAAATGTGGACTCTGAATACGTTGACAGCTAATTAGCTAAACCATGGCAGTGCAAATCGTGTGCTGCCAAGCAGTGGATGAGAAATCTCTTGCTGTAGCATGGGAGTTGTTAAAAGTGTGCATAGCTTGAGAAGGGAACACCAGATTTGTGTTCCTTAGTGGCTCCTGTTGTCATCAGGAATGTGCTTTTGGTTTACACACAAAAGCAAGGAGAAAAGGGACTTTAAAATGCCTGTAGAGGAGCGTGTTCTTGCAACATCAAACCTTAATCAGAGAATTTAATTGCAATCTGTGCAATACCACACTTCATTGTATGTATCACTTTTCATGCTGGCAGATGCACAATGCTTTCTGTGTGACGGTTGCAGCTGCTCAACACCAACCCAACAAAACTCCTTAAATATGTACAATTCTAATTCAAATAAAATCAACAAACAGAAGCATAAATTAGAATATGACACCCAAGGTCGTGTTCAAAGGACAAACACCTTCTAACAGCAAAGTGTAAACATTAATAGAGACTAATTAGGTATAAGTTAAGGCAGAAGCCCATGTAGAGTCCATGCATCCTAGCAGTTAGGAAGGAGCAACTAAATAAAAAGAGGAGATTGAAGGCAATCAGAATGATAACCGCCACAATTTCAACCACTGAAACAGTGGGTGGTTCCTTTCCTGCTTGATAGACATGATCAGATACTCCAGAAGAAGGAGATGACAGAAGGAGCTGGAGTAAACCCCAAAATGGTGTCTCATGACTGGACAAAAAGAGATATAATACAATGAGTAACATGGTGCCAGACTTCTACTCCCCTTGCCCCATGATGTAAAGACAAGACAGTCAAGGAAAATAATAAGAAATTCAAATTAGTTCCTTTGCACATCTTTGAAACACAGCCCAGGGAGTTTTCTGATAGGAGTCCAGTGTGCTCGGAGAGCAGGAACAGCCAGAGCAGTCTGAATTAACAACAGCTCAACATTTCTAAGGTTTACTGAGGGTCATCCTTCAGAACTGAAGCTGCTGATGGCTCTTGAAAGACACCTGCAATGAGACCCATGGAGGCAGCCAGTGCCTGTTTGCCTGCTTCAAGCACCTGATGCCACCTGCTGAAGGCACCAAATTGTTTCCATGTCAAAGCCAGGGCTAGAGCCAGACCAAGGGAGAATGATGGTCAGATCCAGTGGGATGTCACAAGCACTCAGCACAGCTGCAGGATGCCACCAGGCATGATCTGTGCCCCACATCGCTCAAGTGATGAGGAGTTCAGGAAAGGATGACAGGTCATCATTTTTCTTGGATGAGCACGTGCCAAGGTCTCAAAGACCCCCACTTAGGGAAATGGAGCTCAGCATACAAAATCCAATCACATGCTGGGCTGTTACAATTTTAGCTGTGTTTTCAAGAAATCCAAGCACGTGAAAAGCTAGCCCTAGGCCCATAAGTGACACTGGACAGAAGTATACAGAAACCCACGTTCAAGCAGCCTGGTATGCACATGTCCATGCAGGTACACTCTCTTTGCTTCCCTAAGCCTCTCATCCCTGTTTCAGCCCTCCCAATGACAATATCCCTATGAGCATATCAATCACAGGGCTGTGCCTGGGGAAAGACTGTGAGACTGTGGGTTGGCATAAATGAAAACCATGCTAAGGAGCCCACTGGAAAAGGTTACAGGCAAGCACATGTCAGCACCAGGAACACTGGCCAAGGTTTTTTCATGGGTACAGAGTTAATCTGATAAACACAGTGAAGCTCTTTTAGAAACATGCACTTCCAAGGAGTATAGATAGGGAATAATTTAATTTCGGCCTAAGGTAAGGAGAGAAACTAGGATCAAGCCCTTAAAAAGCCTATTTCTCTTCACTCACATCAAAGAAGATTATCTAAGGTGTAAGCATCTATCACTCAGACACTCACTATTAAGTGACATTATTCCTACTATGAGGCATCTGACTCTGACTGTATAAATCAAAAGCCTGTAATTTGCAGAAGTGGCTGCAAATGCTGAGTACTATGGACTGGTGTCTCAGTTTACCTATGAGCAGTTGCAGTTAGGAATG
This sequence comes from Trochalopteron elliotii, assembly GCA_024734555.1. NCBI lineage: Eukaryota > Metazoa > Chordata > Aves > Passeriformes > Leiothrichidae > Trochalopteron > Trochalopteron elliotii. The sequence continues at coordinate 1,709,810 of JANPWX010000134.1, read as the reverse complement.
ATTATATCCTTCTGCAGCATTCAGCTATAATAATAAAGATTAGTTAGTGAATGTGCCCAACAATAGTTCTGCAGAGAAAAGAGGTTATTAATCAAGTTGGATGCTCCAAGCAGTTCTCTCTATTGTGGTTTAGCTATAGGAAAGCTCATCAAACAACAAAAGGCAGGGGAGCTGCAGACATGCCATCAGAAACTCCCAGTAATGTTGACTCTACGTGCCATGGCAACCAAGTTATTGTGGCTGTGTCTGCTCCTGGTGTGTGCCCTTGTTTCACAGGCTTACTTTGCCACCAATTTTGGATTGCCAGGTTTCAGGGTCCTGCCTCTAAGTGAAGGCATCCACCCTTTCCAGCCTGACCTCTCCCCATCCCAGTGCTATGGGCTTTTCCTAATGAATCAATCCATCTTTGCTTGGTAACAATTCAAACATGTCAGTTCTTTGAATGGGAGTAAGTATCTTTAAAACATTTAGGAGTTTCAAAGCATTAGGATATCTTTGCTGAGCTAATAAATACCCACCTGATTTAAAAAACAAAACAAAACTAAACAAAAACAAACAAACAAAAAAACCCCCCACACACACAAAAAAAGAAAAATAGAGGAAAACATTATGTACATATGCAATCAGTGATGACTCCACTTTTTTGACATCTTTGGGTAAAAATGGTAATTTATATTCTATTTGGTATTGGTATTTTAAATTTTAAATGGTATTTTATATTTTAATTCCAATTAAGAATTATTCTAAAATCTTTTGGTGAAGTGGAAAAAGTAAGTAATCCTCAGAAGAAATTTATGGAATATTTCTGTTAGGGGGGAGGCAGGAACCCATCCTTCTGTGCCTTTTGCCACATGTCACCCATAAGCATGGAAAAGGTGGTAACAGTTGGGAGGAGAGGCAGAGGCATTACATTTTTCAAGTCCTCTGAAAGGTCCAGTTGCTTAGATTTGGGAGGGAGTTCACTCATGACTATTCACAGAATGCTACCACTTGTGCTGTGAAGGATTTGCCTGCCATTTCAGACAAGTGCACCAGTCACAAAGCAAAGGAGAAACAGGCCTGGTGTAAACTGAATAGTTTTTTTTCAAAGTCTTCACTTGGGAAAGGCGGAAGAAAGACAGATGGCTGCTTTCAGGTGATACAAGAAGAATACTTTGCACATAAGGTCATTTATAAAAGTTTCTTAGCAGCACTGGCTAAAGTAGTTAGATAAAAAAGATTCAATATTTTGTTTTGAGCATGGCAAACTTTTTATGAGATTCAGGTTGTTCAAAAAAAGGGGAGTCCTAACTATAGTCATCACAAAAAGAATACATGCTTCAGTAGGTTTCTTATACTGCCAGTGAAACTTCTGTGCTGAGAATTCCCTTCTAAGGGACCTATAATACACTGCATTACTAAAAAGAGACATTTTCTTCTGCAGGATGATGTGTTTCAACAAATTGAAAAATACAAATGTAAATACTTCTTTTCATACAAGAGTAACCTGATAGTTCAGAAAAAAAAGTGCGTTTTCTGTGTCTTAAAATGCTGTAGGACTCTGTGAACCTTACTAATATATTTGAAACCATAAAGAATAAAGACAAAACTATATTAAATAATTTTCAGGCTAAAAATACCTTTTTATTATCTAGTACTTGTAGAGAGGAGGAACCTTAATGGGTAATTTTTTATCTACTCATTATTATTGCTGCTGTTGTTTTTATTGCTGTTACTGCTATATTATTTCAGAGTCTATTTTAAACCACAGTCAAGGCTGAGGTTTCACTGTAATTTGTATAAGTGATCCATAAAATCTACATAATAGATTATTGTCACTGCAATACAGTAGAGTTTGCATGGAGGGAAAGACTCTTCACATTGAATGTTTTCTGAAAGGACTGCAGAGGATGTTTAGGAATAAAGCGTGAACAAGCCTCCTGCTCCCATGGCACATCTCTGTGGATGCACAGGGGCCAGCTGGGGCAGCTTGTCAGGTAATACTTTCTTCTGAGGTTTTTCAGTCCTTATAGAGGTTGTGTTTATTGTACACTTGTACTGAGGTGGGGAAATGGGATCTTCTCTGCCCATCTGAACACCCTCCAAGGTATTTACAAAGACATGTAGTGATGGGGAAAAGGAGAATGGCTTTAAACTGAAAGAGGGTAGCTTTAGACTAAATATTAGGAAGAAATTCTTTACTCTGAAAGTGGTGATGCACTGGCATAGGTTTCTTAGAGAAGTTATTGATTCCCCATCCCTGGAAGTATCCCAAGGCCAGGCTAAATGGGGTCTTGAGCAATCTGGTCTAGTGGAAGGCGTCCCTACCCATGGCAGTGGGGTTGGAACTGGGTGATGTTTAAGGTCCTTCCAATCCAAACCATTCTGTGATTCCATATTAGGGCCTGTGATTTCAGTCAGAGCAGGATCTTCTCAACAGCTTAACACCCTTTCGTATTGGCTATGAAATTCCTTTCCATCAATATATGTCTTTCAATGTGGGCTGCTGCCACACCGACTCAGCGTTGCCATGTCTCCGCTTTGAAGTGATTTGGGGTGTTTTGAAGGGTAGCAAAGATGCACAGGAGCAGGGGAAGGGGAGAAATGTGCCTGTCCTTGCTGGGCACAGTGGGGTCAAGACACAGCTGGGACAGCTATATGAAAGGCAAGAAGCTCCCAGACTCTGTGGCATGGGCAGCCATTTCAGTGCTAATTATTTACCAGAAAGTGTTAAGGTAGAGAACTTCTTCCGTGAATCTGTTTCTCTCTGTGGGAGCCAAGTCAGACCAAAGCAGAACTAAGGAAACCAACTGCTTGGCTCCCTCCTTGTTGCCAAACCTTTGATGCCAATGCACTGAATTCTTTGCATTCTCTGATGGGAGGTTACAGAAAACCAAATTCCCCTTGTTCAGGGATAGGTCAAGGCCATGGCAGTGTTACATCCCCTGAGTTCCTATGGCAAGAAAAACAAGGAGGGGAAAACAGAAACTTGGTTCCAAAATATCATGGCTCTGATACCAATATTTCAAATGGGAGCATATAGCAAGACCAGTTTTATTTCACACTCAGCTTTAGGTCATATAAAACCCCTCACCCCTGGGTCTTTGAGATGAGCTCAGTTGTCAGAGCGTGGTGCAAGTAACACCAGGGTTGGGGGTTCAATCTCTGTATGGGCCATTTACTTAAGAGTTGGACTCAATGATCCTTGTGGGTCCCTTCCCACTCAGAATATTTTGTAAATCTGTTATATAAAAGCTCAAAATCCCTTTAATCCTCATGAACACTTCTCTGACACAGCTGAATAACATTTCCTGTTCCTAGGTGGAAAAGCTATAGTATGGAGATTAATCCTAACCATGCAGACTGAGTGAATTAAGATTAAAACTGCAGGAGCTTTGCCAGCCTACCCATCTCTGAAGTCCGGAATCTCTGGGTTTACCTACTGCCATGAGTCCAAATATTTGCAGCTTTGTTTAACTCCTAAGGGTGATAAATCTACTGACTGCATGATGTTTTGAATGAGAGTTTGTATCTGTTTTATTTCCAAGCTGATACAAAGGCCTCTATGGCACTTTCTTCTCTTTCCTGCAACACCCTGATTTCCCTCCTTTTGGTGTGCATCAAAGGCTGCCAGGAAACTTTGAGACAGATTGAGAGACCCTTGGTGACAAAGTAAGGCTGGAGATCAGCCTGCCCTGGAGGTGAATCCCACCTTCAGCTGCAGAACCTGCATGGAGATGGGACATGCCCTGCCAGAGCCACACAAACCTGGTTTCACTGTACTCCAAAGCATGGTGGAGAGCCCCTGGTCCTCTTCCAGCACAGACACATGCATGGCCACTAAAGGAATTGTTGCTGCTTTCTTGGTTAACCAGGAACAGAAAAGAAACAAAAACTGGAGAAGTGACAAGAATTGTACATCTGAGTATTTAAGAACTTGCTCTTCACACAGCTTCAGCAAATTCGTGTTGGACGCACAAGAGAATTTCCTGAAAAATGCAGAAAAAATATTTAGAGAACTGCCCAGTGTTCATCTGGTATACTGGAAATGTTTGACAGACAACAGTATCATATCCTTCTGGTTTTACTGTGAGTCCTTGGCAATGCTGCCATTGTTTGAAATATTGCTTGTGCCCTAATAAAAAAGCTGTAAGGAATAACTGTCCCTACTCCAGCCATTGTTAAAGATGTTTATTTTTCAGTCTTTTGGACACTGCCCACAGAACAGACACCAAAAGCTCACTGTTCATAGCTACAACCCCAGGCTCTTTTCAGGTCCTCAGCTCACATCTTTGTTTCCTTCTCATCACTAGGCCTCTTGCACTGACATTCTACCCTGGATGTCCAGGCAGTTTCTGACAGGAAAGAAACCCCATGATGTCCAGTCTGATGATGAAACTCTGCTGACCTAGGAGTGTTCACATTAACTAGTGGCACAGAAAATACTCATGAAAATGACCATTAATCCATTTCTGGCAATCTGGGTAACATCACAGGCATAGTGTTCACTCTTCATAAATATGGTATGTTGGCAGTGATACTTACAAGACCCAGAGGCAAATAAAAATGATCAACAATGATGAAGCAGGGTTAATTAAACATATCGGCTAGGGGTTCATCAGAAAGACTTATCTTCACTTGGGAGCCAGCCATCTGGAGTCAGAACTTTATGGACCTGTCTCTTAACCTCTGGGTTTTTTTCTCATGTTCCCATGGGATAAATAAGTCTATAATGTTGAGCAATAAGGTTTTGCTCTGTTTGAAAGCTGGGTAGACCAGAGATGGGATATAGCTGCCACTGACACCTGAATTGCAGTAAATTCTGAGCAAAAACATGATCCAAGAAAGTTGACAGCGAATGAAGGGAAGGGAAAAGAATCCCAATCCTTGTATTTGCTGGCAGCTGAAAAAGCAGCAGACGTCTTCATGAAACAGCTTTGCCCCTCCTGGGCTGACACGGTGCTGTCAGATTGAAAGGGCACAAATGCCAACTGTGCTGCCTGACATGCTTCAGCAGGGAGAAATGCTGCAGCCTGTGTTTGGCAGTGTGATTTGCTGTCAGAGAATTTCGTAGCCTTGGGGTGCAATTACCAAAAGCTCTGGCGCCTGCCGTGTTCAATCTGTGCTTTGGTACAATCGATGGGGTGGGTACCCAAGGAGCACCCAGCAAAGGACAGGAGGATGGCAGCATGTGGCAATCATCCCACCCCGTGCAGAGCCAGCACCGGGTTGTGGACATGGTGCAGAGAACATGGAGCAGGCACTCCAGGCAGTGGGCCAGGTTTGGCCCAGGTGGCTGCTAAGCCTCACCAGCTGCATGCACAACTGGGACAGAGGGAATGAATAATGAATATGTGCAGTAAGGCCAGCTTGAAGGTAAAAGAGTAATGGGAAGACAGAATGGGGTCTGGCAATCTTCCAAGGGAAGGGGTTTTAATCTGTGGGTTTTGTTTTATTTGAAGGCCTCTGATCCTCAGACAAGAAACAGATAAGGGGTCTGCAAGGTTTCACATGTGTATTGTGCACCTGGAGCAAGATGTCATCCCATCCATCTGTCTTGACATGAATAGAGTTAATTTTCTTCTTAGTAGCTGGTACAATGCTGTTTTGGATTTAGTGTGAGTATAATAACACTGATGTTTTGTTTGCTGCTGAGCAGTGCTCACCCTAAGCCAAGAACACCTCAGTGTCCCATACTCTGCCAGTGGGCAGGTGCATGAGAGGCTGGGAGGGAGCATGGCCAGGACAGGTGACCCAAACTGGCCAAAGGGATATTCCTACCTTAGAATGTCATGCCCAGTATATAAACTGGGGGGAGATATCTGGAAAGGGCTAAATGCTGCTCAGGGCCTGACTGGGCATTGGTAAGCAGGTGGTGAACAATTACATGTGTACATTACTTGTCTTTTGGGGTTTATTCCTTTCTCTCTCTCCTTTTCTTCATCATCATCATCATCATTACCAACATCAACATCATTATTATTATACTTTATTTCAATTGCGAAACTGTTCTTATCACAAGCCACAAGTTTCACCTTCTTCCAATTCTTGCCCCCATCCCACCAGGGTGGGGGCAGTTGAGTGAGTGAGCAGATGGTGGCACTTGGTTAAACCATACAATCCCAGCTGATGAGCTGTAGCTACAACGTGAGGTTTGTCAAAGGATCTCTGCTTTAAGCTGGTCAGATGCAGCTGATCCACTGAGGTCCTATCAGCTAACTTGGCCTTTTACATGTGCAAGGAGTCCCAGGAAGACATGAAGACAGTGCTGTAAATGAGACTTGCCTTTCTTTTACATCCTGCATGGAGGACTCAGAATAAAGCTAATTCCTCTCTGTCTCGTGTACAGGTTCTCAGTTCCACTGTGCACAATTCTAGGCTTACTTAAAAGCACTCAGCAAATAAGGTATCAGAAGATATGTCTGATTTTTTTTAATCTGAGAGCCTGGAAAATGTATGCAAAATAAAAATAAAAATAAATTCCAAGCATGTAGTTCAGTTTGCTTGCTTATGAAATCTCAGTGGAATATTTTTCTCTGTAGTCTATGAGGAGAAAAAACATGGGAGCAACTGATGATCTTTTTTTTTTAGACTTCTTTTACTGAAAAAATCCTGTACCAATGAGTGATGTTACTAAAAATAAATGCTGATCTCTACAGTGGCCACATTAACAGATTGCTAAGTATTATGAGGCAAATGTATCTGCACAGAGCTGCAAAGAGCAGAAGATAATGAAAACTTTGGAATCAGATAGAGGTGACCAGCAGGACCATGAGTCAGTAGTCACAGTACATGGAGTCAAAGCCAGCACAATCTGGAGGAACCAAAACAAACTGCAGTATTTTTGGAAGGGGAAGGCTGGCAAGCATAGCTTTACCTGGGCAACATGAAATACAGCAGATGGGAAGATCCTGAGGGGGAGAGAAACTCCAAGGTGGGAAATTAAGCCTCCTTGGCAGTCAACCAGGAAGTTGAGAAAACTCAACTGAAACTGTACGACAATGGCAGCATCTTCCCTCCTGCCCCAAACACATGCTCTGAAGGTGTGCCCTGAGCCAGTGAAGCAACGTGCAAAGACACAAGGGACCAAATTCAGTGGACCAGTAGCTTCATGTTTTTCACAGAACTAGCTGGGGGCTGTGGCGCACAGCCAGCCTTCTCCTCTTTGGCACTGGAAAGCTTCCTCCCATGAGGAGTTCTGCTCAGACTCAGACTACCCACACAAGTTGCCAGCAGATAGGCAGAATGATCCTTGCACAGCTGACTGGTTGCTTGCAGAACAAAGCTGTTGGTTTAGAGGGGCCAGTTTTGTCTCACAGCTTCAGGAATGCACAGATGTGAGTGAATGGCTATTTCTACACTTGGTCATTCTCTCAGCTGGCTTCCTCAGTCAGGATAGGCTGAGATCTAAGCCAAAAGCTAAACTTTGTTGAGAATGGGGAGGGAAGAGTTACAAAACTGGGGGAGCCATGAGGGTTCAGGGATGAGCAAAACATAAATGGATGTAGAACACACCTGAGTGCGTATTGAAAACCAGGGTTCTGGGAAGGGAAGATGGATAGAACAGTAACTATCCCTGGTAGCCATCCAAAGCATCCAAGATAGTCAGCTTGCTCATCCTGGCTTTGTCCAGTGAAATGGCACTGGTGGTGAAAGCAGTCACCAGAGTCACCTTCCTCCCTGCATCACCTTGCTTCAGTTTCCTCCCTGTACTGTGAGCTGAGGGCAAGGAACTCAATCAAAGTTACCATGGAGAGCAGATCAAGAAGAGGGCAGAACAAACTGACTGAGGGAAGGAGAGTTATTAACATGCAAATCAATGTGGATAAGTCAAGGGGCAAGGGGAATCTGAGTTTAATTCATTTAACAGTGTGGAGATGTGCAGACCAGAGCTGAGAAGAATTTAAACAAAGATAATGCCCATGTGTTATGTGTGTTGGTGTGCTTCACGGTGGCAGCTGGGGACAGCAAAAGAATATGTATCCCTGTGGCTGTAACATTTGCTAAAATGACTTTTCTCAACAACACCTTTGAGTGACCACTCCTGCACGCGCAGGCATTCCGTCAGTCCACCCAGAACTCCGGTTCTCAGCATCAGAAAAATGCCCAGCAGATTTCTTAGAAGGAAGGTTTATGGTAACTACTTCCAGTTAAGAGCACTTAAGCTGCATTTATTTGCTAAGTAATGTTGACTTCCCGATTTTCATGCATAAGAGCTTTTGTTTCAAAGGCAAACCATAAAAGAATATTCCCCAGCCTCTCTTCTCAGCAACCAAGTAATAGCACTCTAAATCTGTCATTGGCTGAGGTGGGGATTTTTTTTCTAAAACCTGCTGTTAGGATATTGGCAGCACAAGTCTGCTTTAACATCACTGATTCCAAACAAAAGGAAACACAGACATGAGAAGATTATAAGACTAAAAACAGGAGAATATTTTCATTTCCCAGAGAATACAAGATATGCAAGAATTGTGTTTGCAGAGGACTGGCAGGATGAGGATTTGCCAAACCAGGAGCAGCTGCCATAGCAGCCATGTCCAGGAAGAGAAGTGGTGTCAAGCCAGATGTCACCTGGAAGGAAATTTCCCTCCTCTGAGGAACATCATAACAGAAGGAAAACTTTGGACGCTGTTGGTCAAAGCACGTTCATAAAACCTGGAAGATGCAGTTGAAGACTCCACCAGAAAGCAGTGATGCTTCCTGGAAAAGACAGTTCTTTGATAGAGCCTGGTTCTTAGGTCTAGTTCTGCCTTTGGCTTGCACAGGCAGCTCTTGGCAATATTGCACCCGTGTTGGCCTCTTTTTCCCTGCGTCTCAAATGGGGAGAGCCACTAGGCATCTTCTCAAAGTCCATTGAGATCTGCCAATGGAAAAATTCTGCATTTGCTGATGAGTGCCAAGAAAGATGTTTGAGCTTCATTAATGACATTTATTCAGTGAGCTCCTCTGCCACCCTTGTGGGGTCCTTTTGCATGGTCCCATGGTGTAGCAATGGTGAAAGCTGCTCAGTGAAGTAGGTTGCCTTGTTGCATGTCCTCTGTTCTCTGTGTGAAGGCATAGGGCTTTTCTAGAGCCCTGGCAGAGTTGTTTTCAGCATGGATTGCCTGGGCTGGGTGAGACAAAAGGAAAGCCACGGTGAACCAGACCCAGCAGAGTCCCATGCCCTGGAAGGGAGCAGCATGGGAGCTGGGTGGCTCTGGTGACATATGCTGTAGTGAAGAGGGTGACATCATGATCACCGTGTGGGAGACAGTATCTGGTAGGCACACCTGGCTATCCTGGGACCAAAACCATCCCCAGATCAGCCTGTTTCTCCAGCTCCAGCCATGCAAGGTCTCACATATGTGCACATTCCCCTGACCATGCTAGTAAGGCATGTGTAGATCCTGATACCCTGGGGCTTCTATCAGCCTGTGACCACTTTCAGTTTTTCATGCTCTGGTCCTCTTGGAATACCAAGGCTAGTTTATCTCAATTCTCAGAGAGCACATGCCCAAGGCCATGAGCCACTGCTCAGAGAAGTATCAGTATTGTTCATTTAGTGGTTTTAATTTTGCATAACTGAGTGTATAAGATATAATGATATAAGAAATCTGTTGCTTCCCTCTAAGTTCAGCCCTTTTGTGCTGAACTGTAGGATGCTAAGAATAAGTGGGTACTTTGTCAGCAGCAGTAACACTTCAGAAAACAGTCCAATTTTCTTCTTGCCTCCCTCAGGTTGCTCCTCCATTGCTAAAGCTCCCCTGCATGTCCCTTCATCGTTCAGCTATTTTTAGATGCCCTTCTCCACAGGCAGTTGATCCACAAATCAAAAAAAGCTATGGAATCTCCCAGTGTTATGGAGATTTTTGGAGGTTTAGTCTTGAACTGAGATCAGACGACAGTTGAGAATTCCTTGACTTTTTTCATTAGACATGGCTCACAAGACAGAGCCCATGCTGCGCCTATAATCCAAAGCCTCCTTAAGAAACCTCAAGTTCTGTCAGTACCCAGAAAAGAAACATCCTCAGGCCTTAGGAATAATAATGCAATGAGGCCTATCATTCAAAAGCCAGCTCTCATATTCTGTGCAAAAAGCATATGTTACTACCAGAATCTAGTTTTTCTATTGGTAAAGTCAACAGCTACGTCCCCAAAGCATATTTAACATGTTTGTGGCCATTTTCTGTTTAACTTATACTAATTTTTGACACAGGAGTATACTAAGAAGCCAAGAGATAAAGGAGAACTGACATAGCTGACAATGTGGGCAAGTTGCTACTATATCCTCCAGCTACTTGAGGTGACATTGTTTCCCTACAAAACAAATTGCTTATCACACATTGCATTATTCAGGAGACAGTAAACAGTTGCCACATTGCATGCCTCTTAGGCATTTAAAAGGTCTCCAGGACATTTGTCAGCCTTACTTGATTTTTGGAGGGGGGTTGGATTTTTTAATACAATGAAGCCTGAGCAACATAGGTTTGTTTCTTTTTCCTAGAGGTAAGTAGGCAGGAAAAAAAAAAAAGGTGCTAATACGGAAAATGTTTCCTCCTTATTGGGAGAATGACATCTTTTCATGGTGTCCTGAACCTCAGCTGGTATTCAGGGCAGTTAGGCTGGTGGTCAGAGTCCAAGGCTCTCACCTTTCCATTTCAGCTGTTGTCAGAAATGCTGTCCAAAGTGTGCAGAAAAGTTATCAGTCACTTTTCTTATTTGTTCATCTCATACGTTCAGTGGTCTACAATCATCTGGTGTCAGGTACCCTGGTCTTTCCTTGAGCCCAAGATGCAAAGGAGAAAAAGAAGGTCTCCAGTTTGCCACTGCTCCTGAGATCTCTCCCCATCCACAGTGCTGGAGCTGGTTAAAGCATCTGCATGAGGGAGCAATACCTGTGCTCCTTACAAAACTGGACAGCTTAAAACCACCTGCCCCAGAAGCTGGGTTGTGAATTGCTGTATAGCTGGAGCAATGTGTTCAGGGTCTTTCAGCACCTTCACTCTGCATTGCCATGAAAGGAAATAAATGTTCAGATTGACTGAAATGGCTCCAAGCAGCTCAGAACATTTTGTAATTTGCTGAGGCAGCTCTGAATGGTCCTGCTGTCTGAGAGGCAATGGAAAAGGAACAGCAGGCTTTGCTTCTAAGTACATTTACTTCTTGACTGTTGAAATCATCTGTCTGAACAAGGTTCAGGCAGCAATGTTTCCTAATTATGTAGGCCAGTGAAGTACCCAGCACTGAGTGCTGCATTCACAGGAGTTTTACTGTGGCTCCCAAAGGAAGCTGCATTTGAAATGGGCTGCTGAATCTTTTGTAAAAAGCATTTGCTTAAAGAAAAAAAGAAAAAAAAAACACTCCTGAAATGTCCAGGTATGGAGTGACAGAATACTAGTGAATACAATGGCTTCCACCAGGAAGATCTTTGTCTTGTAGGAGTAAAAAACAGAGAGGAAGAATGGAAAAGTGCAAGGCTTAATAAACATTTAATTAGACCTCAATCTTCCTAATATAGGATAAGCCGAAAACAAAACCACATCTATTACCTGGAACAGAAGTCACTGAAAAACTGAGTATCAACACACTGCTGATGTATGTGTTTGGAATTTCTAAATCAGTTATTTTCATTCAAGTGCCTAAATTTTCATATCAACATTGCTTAAAAAGAAGTTTTCAGCTTATATTACTTGCTGACAGCTATCATTTTTCAACAGCTTCTATCTAGTCATCTGTTAGGTCTCTGATTGCTGGTTTCATAGCTGCAAGTTAAGCATAGCTTCACTGCAAGTCACAGGTCACACAAAATTAATTCCTGGAAATGTATGCTTCAGTGATCTTACTCCATTAGCTAAAATATCTTGAGAGTTGGGCTGGCCCAGAAACCTGCCCTATAATTCACATTCCTTGATATTGACAGTATGAGCAGGCATAACAACCTACAGGGTGAGAAGCTGCTGGGAACCTACAGGGTGGGAAACTGCTCACCAGCACATGACAAAACTAGAGTAACTCTTTTGAGAGAGGTGAATATCACTGCTACATATTGACAGCAAATGCAGATTGATTAATATTTCATTGCAGAGCTAAACATTTAATGTTATTCCTCTTTGAAATGTCACTGCACATCTGGGCATGGGAGTGTTTACTTTCTACATGCTACTTCTAAAAAGTTAAGTCCTTCCTTCTTACCACAGATGGGTCTGTTGCCCATGGTGTGACTTCTCCTGCTACTGTTGCCCCAGTATTTTTAAAAAATAGAATAGGTATTAGTGATGACAAATATTAGGTCAGTGTTTTTTAGTGGTCTTCAAGAGAGTGGGGTGTAAGAAATACTCTGGAAATGAAACACTTAAACTTTTGGTAATGGATTATCCCAAAACAAAGTACTCTGATCAGTTTGAAAGAAGAGAAACAGCTTGAAACCTTCCAGAAGTGACAGCCATGCTCTGCAGCAGCCAGCTGTAGCAGAGCTCTGGAGAGTGTGATGTGAGAACAGCAGCAGATACACTGCTCACAAGCATGCCTTGGAGGAGAGGCATTTCCTGCAGTGGCTGTCAGGCACACGGACCTGCTGAAGCCAACATGCAGGAGCAGGGTGAAGCAGTTTCTGAAAGCTCTGATTGTAGCCAGAGAGAGGGGTGGTATAGTAAGGCACTCTAATGTCTTTTTAATTTCTATGTGCCCCATAATTAGGTATTAAGCCCAGAAGTGTAGAAAACAAATAATATGTTGACAGCTACTTGAAAACAAATATCTCACACTGCAATTCTTAATATAGCCACAGAGATCCAGGCAAGAAGCAGTTCATCATTTCAAATGTACTATCCTAATTATAGCTTGTGTTTTAACTGAGAATTCTTTTTTCAATTTCTCTACCAAAAGATACCACCACTGAGCAAAAGAAAGTCCTTTACTCTTGCTGTAAAGTGGAGTTATTTTACTTAAGGGTAGGATTTGGGCCCTACTGAAAAATTGGGAAATATTTTTCCCAGGTGCTGGTCAAATAGAAAGCTCACTGACACTGTTGTTGCTATAATATGGAAGAGAATAATCCAAATGCTTTATATGGAGAGTGACTGAGCTACAGTGAGTCACAGGTGTGGAGCATCTACTACCACCCTGTAGTGGGGTTGTCAGTAAACCCCCTAATACAAGGCCATGTTTCTACTTTCTATTTGTTATCATTTCCATCTCACAGTAGAAAGAGTCCCTTCGGACCCACCCAGCATGGTAATATCAGCAAAAACTGTAGCCTGACATCAGTAGCAGGTTTTACTTTATATCTTTTGAAAAGTTCATTATGTTTGTTAATCCATTTTGCTTTTTCTTGTTCTGGAACAGGCAAGATAAGGATGCACAACTGGCTTCCTCCTCAAAAAACGGTATTTTATTATCCAAATCCAGCAGTTTGTTTATCTGAAAAATAAGTACAAAACATTATTTTATTAAGAGCTTTTGATCTTTGAAGACATAACTCCCAAATAAATGCCAATATTACATGTCATATGGATTTTGCTTTTGTAGAATCTTGTTTTAGTTAATTCTCACATCACAAGAATCATTTAAATAAATACAAGACCAAGAACATACAGGGATTTTTTGCTTATAAGATGTGTGTCTGTGTATGTCTGTATGTTTTCCATAGGGAAAAAGATGGACACTTTACCAAAACTTAATATAAAGCCAGATAAAGGACAGTTACTGCATTTTTCCCACTGAATCCATGCCTGAGTTAAGTTAGTGGACTATTTGCCATAGGCTTCTATAATTTTTGGACCAGAGTCATGAAGTTTGGTCCAAGCCTATTGGAATGAATGAAACCCTTAACAGGGAACAAAGTATTCACATGAAGAGCTTGCTTTCCCTTTAGCAGCCACCATGCTTTCAAAAGCCCAAGGTTTTGAAAAGTGGTCACATCTGGCAGAGGTTTAAGGAGAAAGATAAAATTCTTGGGCTTAGAGGCAGAATGATTTGTAAAATCACCCACTCCTTTGTAGAAATTGGCTGTCCATTACTTGATGAAATATTCAGTTCTTTGGTGATGAGCTGGAGCAGAAGTACTTTACAGCCTAACTCTGTCTACAAGCCAAACAAATGTACTTTATTTCTTTATTAAATGTACTTAAATATTGATTTTTCTGGCTTGTATGAGGATAACCAAAGCTACCTATAGGTCCTGGAGAATGAAAAGAGCATGAAGATATTCATGCATGCAGAGCAGGGCTCCATGCAGTTGACAAATGCACATGAAGCACACAAAACACCTTAGCTTCTGTCCTGGAGCTGGGGCTGATGCAGAGGTCTCACACAAGGGCTGCTGCAGGAGTTGTGCACAGGCATAGCCATCTGCCTCAAGTGGGACTGCCTCTGAGAGGAACAAGCTAGATGGGAGAACTCTTTGTCCTTCATGTGTTCTCTTGGGAACCCAGGCACTGGCCTCCTCCTTTGTCCTGTGAGAAAAATGTCTCTAAAGTTGCCTGAGTGGCCACAGACCCACAGAGCCACTTCTTGGGCTGCCAAGTCTCACTGAAGACAGGAGCATTCCGTGGTGACAGCAAACTTTCCTCCCATACCCAAGGCACGAGCAGCTTTCTACCTGCTATCATAGACCTGCGTTTGGTTTAGGCTTCAGGTGAGACAGGGCTTTTCTGTGCTCCAGCATTGCCTCACCATTGCCACTGCAAGCCAAACTGATTTATTACCACTGGGGAGAAGATCAGCCTTGGTGAACATTTAGAGATGATCGTGCATCTGGTGATGGTCAGTATGGGCCACAGCACCTGCTGAGGAGATATTTGGGGGTCATGAGATGTCCCTGTGTGATGAAAGATGCTTAAAGCAGAGTTATTTGTAGTTCATTTGCTCTTAGATAGCCAGGAAATCAGGCAGCAATGTGCTTGGCCCTAGTGATGTAGATATATATAATGAAGCTGTGCCATATGTTCCTTTCAGAATTCCTGTCACTTTCCATTTACCTAATTTAATATGCTTGGCATAACATAGAATATATACCCAACATACTGACATTCACAGCAGATACTTCTAGCAGACTAAAAGGTCTCAAAATTGTCCACTGGAGTAGTCAGAGCCTGTCTTTACTCAGCTAAAATATCCGTATAAATTTCAATGAACATTCTGTTTCTTAGTGAGGAACATGATAAAAGGCCATCTATTTATATTTTAGCCTAATAACCATCTTTCTGTCACTAAGACAAGAGAGCTTGAAACTGCTTCAAAATTTTCCTTTTTTTTTTCTGATCCATCATTATTTAAAGAATAATAATAAAAACACTTAATACTCAAAAGCATATATTTAAAATCCTGTCTGCTTAAGGGATTACACTTAAATGTCACTTCTAAAAAAAGACATATCTAATTTCACCATTGTCTGTCTGAAAGTTTAAGTATGTAGAGAAAAACTAATGCCTACATTGATGTACAGATTATCTGTCTTGTCATTCAGTTTGATATTTTTCACAGACTATTTCAATGAATGACAGGTAAATTGCAGTTACAACTGATTTCTGGATTTTCCCTCAAGAAAAAGGAAATAGAGGGGTTAAACCGCCTCAGGAGTTATAATTTCAAAACATTTTTAAGGGCTGGGGATTTTCGTCATACATATATATTTGTGTTTTAGGGAGAGAGCAAACTCCAAGGCACATAGTGAAAATTTGTTTAATATGTAAGTCTTGAAAAGCAGTGACTTTTTGGATAGAAATAGCTTAATGCTCTCTCAAACTCCAGACAGGCCTTCACATGCCTCATATTTATGCAGATATGACTGACTTAATGCTTGAACAACACAATTTGCATTTTCCCTCTCAGGAAATACTCAGTGCTCAGGACTGGAGTCTTGGCAGCGCACATTAAGCTGCATAGGGGAAGTCCCCAGCTTTCTGGGATTTGGGTGGAGGAATGTGCTCTCCCACAGTCATTCCCAAAGACTAAACTTATGTAAATAAAGTTGTATCAAGTTCTTCTAGCTCCACTTCCCCCACTCCAGCTTGTATATGAAGTACTCTTCCAGTCAGATTATATTTATTCAGAACAAGCTGTTCTGGCTCACCATGGTGTAATGACTGGATTTGTGACCGAGGGAAGAGCAGTGGATGTTTGCATGGATTTTAGCAAGGCTTTTGACACAGGCTCGAGTTTTTTTTGCACCAAGTTTAGGCTAATATGGTCTGGATGTGGAAGTTAAAGCCTGATTAGATGATGAGGCTCAGAGGGTCATGTTTTCTGGTTGGACCTGGATACCTGCAGTGAATGGCATATCCACAAGTCTATTCTGGAACCTGTCCTGTCCATTGGCTTTACCAGTGGAGGAGTGTGCCCTCACCAAGTTTTCAGATGATACCAAGCTGGGGGGACTGGGTGACATACTGAGGTGTAGGGCTGCCAGCCATTGGGACTGAGACAGTCTGGTGGAATGGCACAACAGGAAATTTATGAAATTCAACCAGGACAAATGCCAAATCTTGCACACATGAAGGAAGAGGGCCCTGCAGTGATGTAGGCCAGGATTTACTGAGCCTGGTGAACAGATGGCTACGGGGGCACACAGTAACCCAAGAGAAGCCACCCAGCATCCATGAGGAGGTGGCAGGAGATGGAGATGAGCTCTTCTCTGTTATTCTTGGTGGGAGGATCAGAGACAGTTGTCATTAACTGAAAAAACAGATCAATTATAAGGAAAAGTCATTCCTTTCTGGGACAGTCAGGCAGTGGCACAGGCTGTCAGAGATGAGGTGCATCTCCATCCTAGGAGGTATTCAAAATTGGGCGAGATAAACTCCTAAGCAACCTGTTATAGCCTTATGACTGACCCTGCCTTGGGTAGGAGGTTGGACCACAGATCTTCTGAGGTATTTTC
The DNA here is from genome assembly GCA_024734555.1 of Trochalopteron elliotii. Taxonomy (NCBI): domain Eukaryota; kingdom Metazoa; phylum Chordata; class Aves; order Passeriformes; family Leiothrichidae; genus Trochalopteron; species Trochalopteron elliotii. The sequence goes on along the minus strand of JANPWX010000134.1, from coordinate 1,692,973 downwards.
TTTCCCACATGAATTATCCTGTGGTCCTAAAACAGCTTCTGATAATGAGCAGTAGTCTGTGATTATAGGACTTTTTTCTACATATATATAGCCCCTGTATTAGTTGGGAGTGGCAGATGAAACTTGCAGTTCCCAGAGTGTTTATTTGGAAGCGGACTAAGACCTCTGATGTGTGCTGACAGTGAGTTCCAGAACACTGGGTGGTCTGGAACACAGGAAGTGTATAATCACCCAAAGAATGAGATTTTTCAATGCATTTCCAAATGTATTTGTTGGGGGAAGATTGCTTAAACATTTCTAAAATACAGCTTGATAAATTTATGAATGAGATTATGGGATACAATTGCCAGCAATGGCAGAAAAAGAATTCAGTAACCTAGGACTGTGTGCAAGCTTACCTTTTTTGTTTAGACAAATGCAAGGTCAAGCTCCTCATCTTCAAGAATAAATAAATGGAAAATTAAACATGGTAAATTTTGTAAATATTTCATTGACACTTCAGACTGTGAAATTGAAAACAATCTTTTGCTAGTTCAAAGTTATTAGTTTGTAGCTGTGAGGCTTGATAACCATGATAATAAATGGTATTTATATTCTAGTGCAAAATGGATATCAGAACCAAAATGCACAAATATGGACAAAGCTAATTAAGCTGTGATTGATTTATTCATATCACAGCAGCTGAAGGCTATATGATAAACAGCTTCAAAGCAGGTGCAGCATATGTCATTGGCTTGATTATTAAAAATTGACATTTTATTCAAGCCCAAATTTAAAAAAGGAGATTGCACACAAATTCAGTCTTGCTATAATGGTATTACATCGCAACAAAACCCTAATTTTCTTCATGAAGTAATTGCATAGTTCCAGTTTGTCACGATAAATCAAGCCTGAATCCAAGCACAGGAAGAGCTAAAAGAAGTCAAAGTGCTCTTCATGATGTATGTTCCAGGATATAACCTTGCAAGAGTCATATGTGGAATAGTAACACACATATTTATAGACAGGTCACAGAAACTTTTTGTAGCCAGCCACAGTTTCAGTGGAAGGAAAGGCATGTTTCCACAGTAATGCACTGTACAAAGGCAGCATTTTTTGACTGAGATACACCTGCCAAAGATCTGACCGCAGTCAGGGGAGCCACAGTCAAAGTTGTGTTTATATCTCCTTCAGTTTTGATAAAGCAGCAATCCACAACCCTAACAGGCACATTTCATACTTACTGTGAGGATATATGGGGTGCTGTTCCCCTACCGTAGCAGGTTCGGGTATGATCCTGAGTGCTCAGAAGGGATGAGCCTTAAAAACTGGAATCTGGAGGGAAGAGCTCCTGCTTCTGCTGGTGCTACTGGAAGGAGCAGGGAGCGTGCAGGGAGGCAAATCCCCACAGCATCGTTGATGTGCTTCTCAGCAGAAGTGCAGTCAGATGAGATGGGGCTATTACGGGCTAATCTGGGAGCAGTAAGGTACAATTTTGTTTTCACTGCACAGCACCCTAAAGCAAATAAATAGTGCTCAGCCTATAATGAAACTCGATAAAACTCCATTGAATGATATCAAGATTGATCATTGTAAGCTGACATTGCTATTTCCACATTCCTCTGAAAATCTGCCCAGTGTAATGTACAAAGCACTGGCATGATGCCAGATTTGTTCAGCTGTAAATGTTATTAACCACCAGAATTGCAACTGAAACATAGATGGTAACCTAAATATACACAACAGAAATATAACACTGGGAAAACAGGATCATAAAAACAAATCTGAAAGGGAATGACATTAGTTTAGCTATGAATAAATAAATTAGTTATGATTGAAAACCCCTTAATAATTCCCATGAATTAAGTTCACATTGCTTTAAATAAAGAAAATAAAAGATTGATTTTTTAAGTTTTTTATGTACAGTTCCAGTGTCCTGTGCAGAGAATGCTGCCTGGTAGGTATTTCATCAGAGTTACTGGTATTAAGGAAATAAAGGCTTATTTCAGTTGGCTAAACTGGGATGTACAGTTTTGTGTGAAATTCTGAGTCCGCAGTAGCTGGGACAAAATGGGGAAGGAATTGCTGAAATCCTTCAGGACACCTGACAGCAGCAGGCAAAAATGTGGAATATGCCAAAATGTCTCCAGTGGCATTAGATCTCTATCCTCAGGCAGAGTAATTGAACCCTAAATGTGTCTGTGTTTTATGGGTTAAAAGGATACAGCGTGGTTATAAAAGTCATGAGTATTGCTGAGAATTTTTCCAGTGAGGATTTGGGAAAGAACTGTTTCATCTACTGGCACAACTATGCATTGCAAGTATTGATAAAGGAAAAATTTATTTACAGAGATTTTTCAAATACAAACATAAAATAGCACATATTATATATATATTTTACAAAAATGAATATTGAAATAATAAACATGGTACAGCACAATACAACATCAATGAGCTAAACATAACAGCAACAGAAATCTATGTCTTTAAGAAGTTTGCTGTTAGTCGTACGTAACCAACAGAGCTCCACAGTACCGTGAGTGGAATTTCCAATGGACGGGAAAACGTCCATTTACTGCATTTCATAAAAAGTACTATAGTAAGGGTACATATGCCAAGTAATTATGTTGCATTTTGTAATAATGCTGAAAACACAGAGTCTTAATAAAAGTTATATAGGGCTGAATAAGCAGTGGATAAATGTTTGGGGAAGAAAAATGTGTAGAGATTATACAAAATACTGATAAAGTGGCTTATTGGTCCTTTTATTAAGTTTAATGTATAGATTAAAAAGTGTTGCAACACCGAGTCTTAAACCACCAGAGAGAAGTTTAAAAAAAAAAAAAGGAGAGAAAAGAAAAAGGAAAAGAAAGAAGAATCGCACCAAAAAAAAGTTTCCTCTCTACTTATTTTGTGCCATGGTCAACATCTGTGCGTGCGTGTGTGCTTTCGGGAGCGTCGCACTGAGGGGCTGCCAGGCACTACCCCAGCACGTGGGGGCTGCCACCCCTCACCAGCCCGTCCAGTAATTGGTGCATGCAGAATTTCACCATTTGCCAAAGCAGAGTTTTCCTTGCTTATATTTTTGCGGAGCAGACCCTGCACAAGCTCGGGTCAGAGAGCCTGTCGCTGCCCAGCCCGGCCGGGTGGCTTCACACCACCTTTCACCTCCCTGCCACCCTGGGGCCGCCTGCAGTCCTGCTCCTGAGAGAAAGCACTTGAAAATTCCTCGTCCATCGTTGTTGTCCAGCAGACCCAGGCGAGCCTTGCAGGGCCCGTGCCCAGGCCTGGCTCAGTAGGGGTACTGCTTCTGCTTCTTGCCTGAGAAGCAGGCGAGCGAGGTGCACACCAGCATGGCGGCCGCCGCGCCCCCGACCGTGCAGTAGTAGGCCCAGCCAATGTGGCAGGTCCCTGCAAGGAAAACAGAGGGACACAGGTCAGAGTTAGATGGGGGGGAAGTGCCGCTGCCACCACGGGGGAGTTTGAAGCCAGATGTGGCGGAGACCTGCTGGGTGACCATAACTCTGGGCATGGGGACCTGCTCACATCCCCCTCACACAGGCATCGACCGTGACCATCTGCAGGAGCATGGCATCAGGGGATCACCTGCATGGCGACCGCTGTGCAAATGGAAGCACAGAGTGCAGAAATGGAAAAAAATAGACAGATTTCCCTATCCCCACCCGAGGTCACAACCCATTGTTGAAAACTTCACTGATCTTCTGTCTAATGAGTGTCACAATATGGCTTAGAATCCACTTAAAGGCCTCACCATCTTTGTACAGTCAAACTCATCACCACTACATGGTGCTGGGGAATCCCATAGTGGACCATAAAATGATTAGTTCCCTTTCAGGCACTGTGCCTGCAGTAGGGGAGGAGGTCAGGAAAACAGCAGCTGCAGCAGGGAGGAAGCCTCTTTAGAGAGCTCCAAAAGCAAGATAGCTGCTGCTGCTCTTCAGGATTTTAACCCATCTCAAAAGCAATTTTCACTTGGGCTGCATCATCTTTGTCTTTTTTGAGTGCTTGGGACTTGTTACCACTGAGGTTCTTCCTGAGTTGTTGACACCTCGGGTGATATGAACCTCCTTTGAGCAGTGAGCACTCTCAGTAAGGCACATGCAGCAATGCAACACTTCTTTCCCAGCTTTCCCAAAAGCAGCAGAAACCATTCTTCCCTTCAGAGAGCAGAAGGTATCAACAGAGTTTCCATCTAGAAATAAGTGTCATGTTGGTATTCTATCCCAACAGCATGGGTGAGCCAGACTTGAGGTTCAGGCAATTATCAACTCAGCTAATCCTGCCTTAGGCACAAGAAACACAAAATGTCTGTTCATTTTAACGTGTCCAAGGCATTCATATGCCTCAAGGCAGACAGCATTGCCACTGACTCTCTGCAGGATATTGTCTGGCAGGCTTTGTAAGGAGACATTAGTGGGAGGCAACACTTACGCTCCTGGTCACTTTGAAGATCTCAGGCTGACAACACAGCAGGAAGCATAATACCTGTTTCCTTTTTTCCTCCATAACCCTCACAAATTTTTGTTTAAAAAATGTCCAGTGAAACAAAGATCCTGATGTGACCAAGAGGACTTGAGGACTTGTGGCCTTGGCTTGAGCTCACTAGCCATTCTCCTTAATGTGCTGGAGCAAACAGAGAGATTTAGTTGGTTTTGTCATCTAGTTGTGCTCTGTAGGTAACACCATTCTTGCCTTCCTTACAGAAGACCACACAGAGAGTCTGACTTCCTGAAGAGAAGGCCATCAGAAACCCTGGAGAGCTGTCAAGTGCCTGGCAATGTCTCTGATGCTGATACTTGCCCAATCACTCAGCACTCCATGGAGAGACATGTCTCTGGGCCACCTACTGCTTTGCCTGTGTAGACACCCTGTCCTTAGTTTCTGTTGGGAATTTCAGAAACATTAATTCTACACCAGATTTTTAATCTCACTGGATCACTTTGAAAATGATCACGTTTATGCCAGGGTAGGGTGTGCTATGACATTTCTTGTGATGAGATGGACTTCATCTGATAGGACTTTTTAAATCATGAAATATTCCAAAAACTACTAGAGAACTGTAGTTGCAGCTTGAAAAAGTAAATTTTTCTCATCTTGATGTTTCCAGGTAGAGAAAATATCAAAATACTACTTTAAAAAAAGAGTTCAAAGATTCTCCTGGTGGCACTGCCCAAAGCTGTAACCTAAGCGCGACACAATGAAGTAAATTTGACCTTTTGCATGGTGTGATTTCAACTTTTGTACCTTGGCAGTGGGAGAGAGTATGTGTGATACATATTAAGAAGAGCTGTTAAATCAGCGTCAGAGATGTGTTCAACTGATACAACACACACATTTACTCTCGGCTGAAGAGAACAACATTTATTTCTCCATACCATGCTCCATTTACCCAAAGGACCACTGCCCTACATAATGCTCTGAGGCACGGCAGGCAGGCAAGCCTCTTGATCTAACAAATGCAATGTAGCTCACAAGTGTGAGTTGGGTCAAGATGAACAAATGAAAGAATGGGAGAGCAGGGGAACGGATGAAAGAGCTGTGAGCTTGACCTCAGAGCAATAATAACACAGCAATAAACCAGGCCATTATTTCCAGCCCAAGTCAAGAGCAGTGGGAGGCCTTGGAAAGAATAGCTTGAGCTGTACTTGGATGATGCTGAGCAGAAGAGAATTTCAAGCTGTTGTGCTGAAGAAGAGCCTGCAGCAGGGCAGGTGTCTGAGGGTATAGGACTTTACCTATAGTTTTCATTGCAAGTATAGTTAAGGACAGATACAAGACCAGAGATAATCCATCTCAAAGGTACCCATTGCAATGAATGCCCACATTGCATAGCTGTGTCAAAATGGAACAATGATAGGACTTTTATAATCCTAATTGCACAAGGAGGAAAACATTTTGGAGTTATTGTTTCTGCTTTGGTGTTCTCATTTTACCACATGTATGGCCTATTTTAATCTACTGCACTCTAAACAAAGATTGTTGGTAATCATTAATTAGGTAATTCAGTTGCAGTTTATATTGCAAAATGACTTCTGCTTCACACTGATATAAAAGACTCATTTTAAAAGGAACAGGAAGCTTTATAAAAAGCAGAGTTGAGAAGCTATGACTGCACTGACACCAGCAGGACTAGTCACGTTTCAGTGGTAAGCAAATGTTGAAGAGATTTGCAGAACTGGGGCTTAAGTTCAACCATCAAGTAGAGCAGTTTGCCTCCATGGAGCCTGTAATATAAAAGATTAGAAATCCAGTACTGCAGGGTTTTTTTGGTTTTTTTTTTTTTTTTAATGTCAAAGTTCTAAAATGAAAAGCAATACCACCTAAATACTTGGTAGAATTAAAGCAGTTGTTGAAACCATGTCAATTTTCACACACAAAAAGGCACAAAAGCTTTCTTGTTTCCCTGGAATACACATATGTATTCCTAGGTAGAAGAGTTTGAAGGTGTGGAGATGCAAGCAAGAATGTGTACATGTTCTTGCTCCTATGATGGGCTAGATCTGAGTTTGTGCCAAAGTAAATTCCCAGCAGCTGAGGTGCTCTTGTATCTGATAGAGATGACATGCATCACTGCACCTTGCTTCTCTGCACGGAACTGGTGTTGCTTTTAACAAATCAGTCTTCACCTGACAGGTCAGTATTGAGAAGCTGTGGCTTCAGCACTTCAGCAGTTTGTTAATTCTAGGGGGGTTTTTTGATTTTTTTGGGGTTTTTTTTTTTGGTTTTTTGATTTTTTTGGGTTTTTTTTAAAGACAGCATAAATAATTAGAGCTCTTGGTTGTTCAGTGAAGCAAGACCGTCCAAGTTGCTTCAGATAAGTTTGTAGCCAGCCATTAAGAACTTTGTTTTCACCTTTGTTTTACTGGGACTGGCAGCAAGAGAGTGTCAGTATGAACAGTGAAATAACAGAATCATGGAGCTTGAACCTATAGGCATGGATGGCCATTTTCCAAGCAAATAAAGGAATGAAAGACTGGAAACATTGCACTCTTTTTTTAAGAGGATTGAGAAAAATCATGGTCCCTGAGGACAGAGGACAAAAACTATGGTGAGCGAGGACACTATCAAAAGAAGATTTACAGAAAAGAATCCCATGGAACATAAGACAATGTTTACTAAACCAAAAGAAATCAGTAAATGTGGAAAAGGTAGTTTTGTAGTGACGAATGGGCTTACTTTAGTACATGGAAGTACTAAAAAGCACTTCCATGCCTTTTCCTGATTTCTAATGTGATCCTCGAGGCCAGGATATGCATCCCCTTGCTCTCCCCCTCCTCTTTAACATATAGGCAAATAAAGATCAAGACAAATTTGGGAATGAGTAAAATTTGGCAACAAAAAATATGAAGATACTTGATCTACCATGGAGCTGTGCCAGGATCCAGTTGCCAAAACATAATTTTACCAGGATTTCTATTCATGATGTCTTATAAATAATTATCACATATAGTTATCAAGGTCTTAGGAATAACATATGGTTTCATCTAAAATAACCAATAATTACCACTTATGAAAAAATATCCTGAATATGAAAGTGTCTTGGATGCAAACCTGTTAATTGCAAGACTTAGTATCTTAAATATTTGTACCTTTTTTGCTGTTAATTTTAAGACTATCCTGGACTAGCAGTCTGGAGTATTTGGCAAACTCTAATTAATTAACGTTAAGTACAGCCTATTTTCCAAGTTGAAGGAGAAAAGGTTTCAGAATTAGCCAGACTGTAGAGAACAAATTATATACCTTCAAAAATAAAACCTACAATTCCTACTTCCAAGAAGTTATGCAGGAATTCTAATTAACAGGTTCATATGGGAGTACAGTACTATGGAGAATGTGAATTCATATAATCAGAGTGTTGGAAAAGTAGTCAGAAAAAAAAAAGAACAGTGTGATGCTAAGGGATACACTGGGATTTGGAAATATGAAAGACATAAATGAATGTAAAAGATAATCAGCTAATTAATAAGAAGGCAAAATTATTTTGAAACAAAGCCAAGATAAATTAAATAGCTGAAGATCTTTTTCTTGACACAGCAACAATGAAAAACTGTCATGTGAAATCAGCTGCAAAAGCAGGAAAAGAAGTTGAAACTTGGAATGCATCCAGAAAGAATTAAAGTAGTTATGTAAAAGAAAGAACACTATATAAGGTAAAACTGCAGCCCAGAAAACAGCCTGATACAAAATAATGAATTCAGTGAAGCTGGTTACTTTTTCTGTTGCAGAGATATGACTTTCTCAATGGGTTTATCTTAAAAAAAAATACACAATTTTTTAATGCATGTATATTTTTTTCAAGCTATTTTGGTTACTTAGAATTGGTCTGTAACTAAATGCATAAAATTTCATACACTTCTGAAGGGTAAAAAAGTGGGGAGAAAAATGCCAACTTGAAATTCTTTAGTCCTGCTGTATGCAGACACTCACTCATATATATGATCAAATCCTCCTTTCTTTGGAGGATCACATAATTTTGATTAATCAAACCTCAAATTTGCTGTAGGTGTGCATTTATCATGGAGCAATGAAGGAGAAACCAATACCCAGTGTCAATGTTCAAATTCCCAGGAGCAAATAGCTTATGTGCTGCTAATGAGGAGCTCTCTCAGCCTCCTGCAAGAAGTCAGCAGAAAGCTCATCTACTGCAGAAGTGAAATCAATTTCTCCTCTCTTTGAACATCCACAACACCAAGATTCCCACCAGACTAGTACCCCAGACTCCCTTCAAAGATGCTGAAGAAGAAAAGTCACTTACAAAAGTGTGTTTCCTCTTAAATTAAACATGTAAAGTACAGCAGGTGAACCCTGCTCTGACAGCTCCTATTTTTCTCACTCTTAACTGGGAAGGGATTCCAAACAACCCTTTGTTCAGCTGCCCTTTTTGAATAATCAAGAGCACCAAATACTTGCGCCAGGTGGTCTGAGTCCCTTTCTGGATGCTCCTGCTTATGTCTACTGACTGCAGCAGGTTCTTGCGTTACCATGTCTAATTCTGGCAACAAAGGTATGTGCCTCATCATAGAAGGATAGGATGGACAGGGTTGGAAGGGACTTTAAAGATCATCTAGTTCCACTCCCCCCGCCGTGGGCAGGGACACCTTCCATTAGACCAGGTTGCTCAGATCATCCAAACTGGCCTTGAACACTGGGATGGGGCATCCACAGCTTCTCTGGACAGCCTGTTCCTGTGGCTCACCACCCTCAAAGTAAAGAATTTCTTCCTAATATCTAAACCTACTCTTTCAGTTTGAAGTGATTCCCCCTTCTCCTGTCACTACATGCTCTTGTAAATAGTCTCTATGTTAGACAGAATATATGTGGACCTTGATATAGTCACCAAAAGTTGCAAAGATTTAAGAATGGAAGCTATTTGGGTAGCACTAAAAATCTTGATGGAATACTTCCTTTACTAGCATGTAGTTTACTCAGTCCTTTATCTAAGAACTCAGCAGCTGCAGCTCAAGCATGCTTGTAAAGGTTATGATCAACCCCAGACAAAAAATGAATGTGTGAAATATCCATGCTGTTTGCAGAGGATCTGCAAACAAGATAAATGCCTTTTTCAGACAGAAAAACATAGAAAAATGCCTTTGAATATTTTGCCTTTAATAGGATTCTAACAAGTTGTCCTACCTTCTAAATCCTTTTCTTGATTCTTTGGCACTCTATGTCAACACTCAGCCAGATGCTGAAATGATGCCATCTAAGACAAATTAAATAGTTGACAAAGCCTTTTTTACATCCACTCTGCTTTCTGTGGGGTTTTTATGCTGTTTCAGTAACTGCACTGTTTGCTTTGAAAGTGCTTTAAAGACCATTTACTCTAACATTTCCACAGCAAAAGTAATTATCAAGTCAATAGTTTTCTTTAAGATAATTTCAAGCCTTCTGTAAGTGGCAAAGGGGAACCTTAATAATAATGATTTTTGGAAACAAATATTCATCAGGAGAGAAGTTTCTGAGAGGTTTTGAGGTCAATCCAGCTGCTTGTTTAGTTCAGAATAGAAGCCAGGCTTTTAAGTTGCTCTCTAGACAAAGACTTTGGCCAGGTGAGCCCTTTCACAGCAGTTCACAGACAAAAGGGCTGCCACAGATGGCAAGCAAAGGTGTGTGTTTGGAGGTATCTGCTTTGGTTGCTGCTGCAGCCCCCAGGTCAAGGATGTCTCTGACTGTGAAAGTAGAGATAGAGCTATCATATTTTGTCAAAGAAAGAAAAAATACTTTCCAAGTAGTTAAAAAAAAAGTTCCATTAAAAAATGTCTTTGTGTCTTCATTCTTTCTGGTTAATAAGTACCTAATATCACTTCATACATCTGGTGGTTGGGAAGTGGCAGCTGGTAGCTCGTGATGACATGAATCATCTGTGTTTCAATAAGTGAATCTTACTCTAGATAAACACTTTGCTGTTTGGGCTCTTAGGTATTGGTCTCATAATGCTGTTTCACCAGATGCCAACTGAGGCTCAATTTTGTGAGTTAAATTGAGCATGCCCTGACCTCTCTGGGACCTTCTGTGGAACTTGGCTGCCTCTGCACCAATCACAACAGAAATCAGCATGCAAAACTGAGCAGTTTCCACATGTGCATCCAGGGAAATGAGTAGTCTAAAATGAAGCCTCACACTGATTTTAGGTATTCAAAACCAACACAAGTGTGTTCACACATTGTCCCTTTAAAACAGGCATGCAAGTTCAAAAGATTTCTTCATGGATCTTAAATATGCAAAATGTGGAAGCTTTTGCAAATGTCTAGTGCAGCCTTCACTTTGGTGCATTATCTCACCTAAATGCAGAGTCCCTCACTTCAATGAATTTCCTGATAAAACACTCATTTTTATCTGTTTTTCTTGTGTGTTACATTTAGAAATGAAAACAAAATGGTATTAGTGCCTCCAGCTCAGCAAAATTGAATGTGTTCTATATGATATGCCATAATGACGGTTTCTTTTGGGAAATTGCCTGCTAATTCCTTTTGCAGACTCTGGGATTTTGTAGATCTGACTCACTTTTCACACCCTTCAGTCAGCATCTCCGTCCTGCTGTGCCACGTCACTGCTGCCCCGAACGGGCCCACAGGCAAATCCTTGCCAATGATGCAACACAACAGGAACAGTTTGCATGGTGATAAGAGATGAGGATGATTTTGATCCATCCTCAGTGAAAGGCAGTCCCTTTGAGCACTGCTAACTACCTACTCCAGTCTCCACCTGTTGCCAAATTAGAGTAGGGACTCTGATTCAGTCAATAAGCAAGCAATTGTGCTGGTTTAAAACATAAACATCTCTTTTTTTCTTGTCCCCATTTATTTACATTGCCCTATTTGTAGGAGTTACCATCCTAAAAACAGTGGTAGAAGATTTCTCCTGTTCATAATCTAGTCTTTCATTGGGAACTCTGCTCCATGTGTGACCTGTGATCCAGATGGGATGCTGCAATAGGGAGCAGGGCTCCAAGATCTTCAAACAGGTCATACTGACTGGCAGGAAGCTGGTAACTACAAGCAGAGCAACACAGCACAGACCTATAATGGCCTTAACCTCTCAACAAGATTTGCAAGAGGTCATTTATCAAAGGCCTATTCTATCTGTATGCTTCTATTCATGATGGCAAAACCATAGTTCTAGAGAAGAGCAGGGAGCAAGCCCCTCTACAGGTGCAGCAGTCCCTGTCTGTCTATTTATGGAGGTTATTCCCCATCCCCCTTTGCAAAACAGCTCATCTGTTGAATGTAATTTAATCAACAAATGGAGCTGTCCTTGCCAGGGTATCTTCATTTGAAGAATAACTCCTCTCTGTCAGAGATGGAGTTAACCATAACCACTTTTATTTGATTGAAGAAAATTAGCCCAATTAAATACATAAATGTTTAAGTAAATTCTTTGGACATAGTTCGCCTTACAAAAACCAAATAAATATCCATTTTTAAAGAGAGCAGTAAACTGCTGGGCATTTCACAATGTCAGCTCAGGTTTTCTAGAAAAGAATACTCAAATCCACTTAATTTAAAGGCATAGTTATTTTCCTGCAGCCTTTTTAAATACTACTTTGGAATCTACACAGAAATGTGTATATTTGGCAGGGGTGGAGGCAGGGCTCCCCTCTTCACAATATGGGCCATCTCAGCACTCTTTGGAGTGCCTATTAGTCTAATGCCTTTTCAGAGCGCCTGAAGACATGAAGAAGCATTTCTTATCTAGCACACCCACTAAAGATTATGCTTTATTTCTGGGTTCATACCATTCCTATTTATTTATTCTCTCTAGCTATGAGCATGTTATGGGGGCAGGGGTTTGTCATGTTTTCATTAAGCAAAAATTTTCATTTAATTACTGATCTAGTATATTTCTGGTAGACATTACATATCACAGTGCACAATTCAGCTGCTTCTCAAGAGAGCACTTGCAGTCCCTCATCTGTACCTGCCTCTTGTTCTTCTACATCCTCCTATAATGTAGATTGCAGCTCCTGGCTTTTATTTTCTACCTTCGACCTCAACCATTTTTCACCCTTACTTTATTTAAGTCCAGAACAAGCATCAGTGCTGAACCCCCACCTTTGCTGGCTCTGTGATCAAACCTGTTGAGTTCTGACCCTCTCTCACCTGCACACACATGCTCCCTGTGGGCCATGCTGCAGCACTTGCTTTGCCATCCTGGAAGAGGAGGCTGAATGCCGTCTGCTGGTCAGTGTTCCTGTGAACACTCTCTGCACTGAGAGTAACCACGAGCTGAATTATCCCTCTGTGTCATCCTCACTGGCACCCACAGCAGCAGGGGGGGTGCAGGACCAGCACTCCCATCATCAACTTTTCTTCCATTAGCAAACCAGTGCAGGGCTCATGGCAGCTCAGATTTTCTGAGCGTGGATTTTGAATGCAGTGTGGTTTTCCGGACAACTCATTTCACAGGCTCAGGAACAGAAAGCATATCATTCCGGCTTAATCAAATTAAATATTCAAATGAAAGCAATAATTACTTAAATTTGTCTTGAGACTTAGTAAGATTAAGTCTTTGAAACATCGTTTTGGGCCTCTAGGCTATAATGAGTATGCCAGTCTCTAATGATTCAGAAGAGACCTAGAGGGTTGGGGTTATCACCAACCAAGAGGTATTTATGAAAGACGAGCAGTGTGGTTATTAAATGGCCCTTGGACAGCACCTCTTCTTTACAGATGGTTTTGATAACACACCATCAAACAGACACTGACATTAAGTAAAAAAAATATCATAGCCAAGCATTTAAGTTCACTGCCAATGTACGTGGAAAGAAGATGTTTAATGGCAGGGCTGCCTAGCAGAAATCACTGCAGCAAATTTCAACTCTCATTATGATCTGTTAATTAATGTGTTGACATATGATTGCAGCAGATCAGTGAGACCAGCACTGCTGTCAAGTCTAGGCGTGTCACACATGGGCTGTGTGCTCCAGCTCCAGAAAACACAGTCAGAGCCTTCACAGTTAATGCAAGACTTCTCATGGTCCTTACGCATACCTGGAAGGAAAGCTGCCAGATGACATTTTTCACATTGGTTTCTTCACTGATTTTTAAGGCAGAGTGACTCAATTTATGCAAATATCTGACTCATGAGTCAAGATCGAGACAGTGAAGGTGGTCTTGGAGACTGCTCTGACTGTGGATATGACAGTGTTTAAAGGTAACAGTTTGTAACTGCCCAAGTGCTTCAAAGAGCTCACACTGCCACAACACCCTTCTGTGACTCTGGAAAGAAAGAACCTGGAAGGTAACACTTTTTAGCACCTGGGAACAAACTTGGGACAACAAGATGGAAGCCCAGAAGCAGAGCTGCTCACGTGCTTGGCATGGGAGAGCAGGATCCAGCGTGCACCAGTGAGATGCTAGCTGGCCTTTCAAAGGGTGTGCTGCTCAGTGGGCTGGCCAGAAACTACTTCAGGCATCCACACAGCACTGGCCATGGGCAGCAATGAACCTGAATCTTCCCTGCAACAGTGACCATAGAGTTTTGCCTGGTCTTTCTACTACATCCTTTGACACACCTTTCCATGGAGCTGGGAATCTAAGTTCTGGAACATTGTTTTCTGCTAGTTAACTACACATTTCTGTTGTTATTGTTCTCTCTCCTCTGTGTTTAATTTTTTTTATTATTGGGTGAATAAAAATTTTAAAGGAACTTTTTTTACTTTGCTGGAGAGCAAATTTAATATCAGCAGCACAGAAGGATATTAGAGTTCAGAATAACAAGGTAAAGCTTCTAGAGCACGTTTCACATTCCCTGAGCAACACCACAGGTGGTTGCTGATAAGACATCAGTGGCACTGCAGGGATGGGTGCTGATATTGGTTATGAGAATTTCTGGTCCCATATCAGATCAAATGCACTCAAAATACCACAGGAATTCTGTAGGGGAGAGTGGCCTGGAGCATCTCTCCCAAAGCAGTATTTTTTTATCTTTCAACATCAATTGTTTTGCACATCTTGACAAGAAACACCTCTGAGATGGAAACAAATCTCCTTACTCCTGAAATCTGACAGAAACGTCAGTGTAAAATCAAGAGATGATGCAGCAGATTTGTCTTTAACCCTAGGATACCATTTCTGTCTACTGTTCATTGCATTGGGATTACTGTCAGGCCCTGCACAAGTCCTGCATGCACACCTATGGAAAGAATTTCTATGATTAACTGAGGTTTAGCTTCCAAGGGCTGGAAATGGGGACCTCTGTATGCTTAGAAGCAGAAGCTGTCAAGTCTATGGGGGTCAAGATGCTCAGTCCCTCCTGCTCCTTCAGGAGGATTGCAGATCTCCCTCTTCCTCAAGTGACACGGGATCAAAGAGTACTTATAGAGAAGGGTATCAGCAGTTGCATTGATCCTTCAAGCTGAACAAGGACTTTGACATGCATTCAAATATCAGACCCTGATCATCCACATTGCTTAATCCTTAGGTCGCTGCTGTTTCCTTGTTTTCTAGAGCCCCTCTGGAGAAAAGCACAGGTGTGAGCCCAGTCTGGCTGCATCCCTGGCTCTCATTCCAGGCACAGTGCAGTCAGCAGCAGTAAGACAAGTAGCTTGTTTGGGAGAAGACAAACATAGGGTGGAAGTGTTATTTGCCAGCTTCCCAAGTATGTGAGCAACATACAAATACACGCTAGGCTTGTGTTAGAAGGCCATAAACATCCCAGAATTAAAAGACAGCCAGCTGTACTCATGGAGAATTACCCTGACCTGTGCTGTGATGGGATGCCTCTGTCTAGACCTCCAGGAGTGTTAGCTCCCATACTGCATGACTATTAAATCAGATTTATTTCTTAAAATATGCATACATAAATACATATGTACATACATTTTCTTTTATAATATTCTTCTGGAAAATATCTCTGGAGATCCATCTGAAATCCCCTGCCTCAGCACCATTCCAGAATTATGCATTATGATTAGCCTACCACTCACAGGTAGGTTGCTTCCCCAAACCTGTGCTTATGTCCTAGTTTGCTTTTATGGCCAACACATAGAAGATGCTAATGTGACTGAGATCCTTTGGTGATGACTCACCCAGTTCAAACTGGTTGGAAAGGTTACCACAGGTTTGTCTGACTTCTTCACTGTCCCAGCCAAGAGGATAGAGGGCACAACCAGAGCCAATCAACAAACCTATGGAGAGAAAAGGAAATAAAAGTTTGTACATGCAATTGCCATTATCTTAAACACAGGCTGCCACTTGGGAGTCAAAGTGTCAAACTGTAATTTGGGAATCCCAGAGAAAAATAAGCCTCTTCTTCTCCTAAAAACAGATGAAAGCCATTTGGACTGCTGCCTTCTGCTGCAGTTTTAGAGCTGGTCTGTGGGCTGGAGCCAGTCTGAGTGGTTTGGCATCAGAAGCCATGCTCAGCTTCTGAAGCTTTTATCTGAGAGCTTTTAGACTCCTCTTCTACTCTCCAGAATGGCTAAATATGCAGTTTGGAATACACAACCTGTGGTTAAATAGAAGCATGTTAATGAAAGTATTTACAAGCTGATTGCTTCTGATTAATTAAAACAACGATCAACCAGAGTCCATCAAGGTTCCATCAGGAAAACTGACAGTTGTGTTAATCTGTTGCCATTTTGCTTTGGTTTTCACTCTTTCAAAAGCAAGGCAATAATGGTTTCATACCACTTCATCAATGCATACCACAGGTACACACTCCACAAAGTTTTCTTAATTCATACAGCTGAAACAACTGAGGTTGTTGTAATTTACCTATTATCATACTTGGTTCAACATTCACAAGATGCTTTGCTTTCTCCAGCCCTCGTGCTGCCCCAAACAGATATGTTTTGCCAAATTCTGTCCCTTCACAACACATCATAGGGAATCAGTAATGCACCCATACACCATGACTTTTTTGCAGAAGTGGCATTTTTATCAAATTGCATTCTCAGCTGTCACTGCAGCAGCTGCCAAAAGGCCGATGTAGCTGGCAAAGCATTTTACACAGCCTAAGAGAGAATATTTCAATGTATGTTACAACATTTAAATATTGCTTTCTTTGTGTCAGATCTTATTTATGAGATTGGAAACAAATCACTGTGGAGATAATGGGCTAGGAGCACCTGACACTTCAGAGGCTGTAAAGCCAAGCAAGCCCTCCCAAGGTTTGCAGGGGTGCCTTTTACCTGCTAGGCAGAGCATGAGGTTTCAAGCTCCACAGCTGTCACTTGCTGCCTTTGGGCATACCTCTCAACCTCACAGAATCTTGCCCCTCCTCTCCTGACAATAAGGAGCAGTGCTCCCTGGCAAAGCATTTCTGCTGCCATGTTCCCAGTGCAGAAAAGCCCTGGGTGTTGTGACAGAATCACTGTGGACATCACAGCAGTCTAACAGGAGTCCTGAGAGGTATTATGGCTCAGGGCCTGGAGCTTGTCATACTTTTCTACTGTCTCCATTCTCAAGATACCTAAGCTTTTTCATATTGCTGATGTTCCTGTAAGATATGGAAATCATCTTATTATGTTCTTGATTTGCTCAAAGACACACCTGAACAAGGCACTGAAGTCCAGAAGTGGCATCTCATCTTTCTTCAAAAGATGTTTAATGCTCTTAGCATCTTGGCTCTTAGCAAAGTAGGTCAGCAGCTTCTCTGCTGCTCCTCCAAGCACACCTGCCTCTGTTTAAGCCCAATATTAGCTCCCTGGATCCACTAAGTTCAAGTTTCTTCTTGCTGCTCAAGCCTACTTCCTCCTCCCCTTGTTGAGCAGTCATTGCCTGCTCCTGCCTCCACATCTACATCACATAATGAAAAAGAAATACCTGAGGCAGCTCTCTCTCAGACAGAGCATTCACCCAACAGTTGTCACAGGAGAAAAGCAATTAAGGACATGTGAATGCTAGGTGTTTTCAGAACTTTGTGTCATCTGGCTATGGTTGCTTCCAAAGTCCTCACTAATATCTTTCACAGTATCACTTATTTTTTTTCCCCCTAAGGGCAGCTGGTAGAATCCATGTAAATGAGAATCAATTCTAATTAAATTCTCAGAAAGGGTGTTTCTCAGACAAGAGAATTTAGGCCAAAATTGGGTCTACATTTGTTAAAGACAGCCAAAGAATCTCAAAAAAGCCCCTGCTGAACTGTTAAACCAAGAAAGACGTTTTGAAGCACTGACAGCATGGGTGGTGTGATAGGAATAGGCAGGACCCCACAGGGCAAGGAGGAACATCACCACTGATGATGAGAATGGCTGAGGAAGGGACAAAGAGCACCTAGATGCCAGAGTCAGCTTCAGAGACCAGCTGACTGTGGCACCTCCAGCCAGTCCTGCCGTGGTTCTGACCCCTTCCCACACTGCTCGTGGTGCCCGCGATGCGCCCAGTGCCAGCCCAGGCAGCCACAGCTCAGGAGCTGCTCTGGCCCAATGTGAACCACCCTGGCTGGGCTGTTTGCAGTCAGCTTGTGTACTTGAACAGACTGCCTGAGACCTCGCAAACGCTCCAAGGGCTCTGTTGCAGGGGGCAGGGAGATGTATGCAGGGCTAGGAGGGAAGGCAGGCTTGCACCCGCCTGCCTTGGACCAGATTAAACAGCAGCCAACCCTTCCTCACAATTATGTCCTGGGAAAGCCTTCTACCCAGTTCTTCCAGGACAGCACAACAGCGGCACTGCAGGCAAGTGAAAGGACTATTAGCATAACAATGCTGCTGCTCCTCCAAATCCAGAACAAGCCCTTACTCAGCCCTTGCCAATTACTCTCCTCAGGTGGCAAGAGCGTCTAGCGCTCATTGCATTCACAGACTGTTTGTTTTCAGCTCTCTTTAGGTTTTGTTGCAGCAACAGGTTGTTGTTTGGGTTTTTTCCCACGAGTATTACTCTCAGCACTTACCACTGCCACCCTCCAAACACAGCTCATCCTTTTCCAAACATGAGTACCTGTTCACTCTTTCTGCCTCTGATGCCACAGTGGATCAGTGATTCAGACTCCTTCAGGCCTCCATCACACCTCTTTTTCCATTTCTGTACACTCATGTCTCTAAGTTCAAAGCCCAGTTTCAGTCAAAATAAATTCTGGGGTTCAGTCAAAAATTCCTCAGCAATGCAATATACTGCAATGCTGAATTGCTCCAAGGGAGCTCACACATGAATGCTTGCCCTTCAAGCCATTCCAACACTAACAACCAGCCCACAGCACCTACTGTGAGCCTCACCATTGGCTGTGCCTCCTATTAAGAGATAAACCAAATAAGGGAAAACTATGTCAGAAAGCCTCCTCATCCCAGTGACAGCTGGCTCTCCAGCTGGGTAGGGGCTTTATCAGCACTGAGTTTCACTTATGGAGTACCAGTCACTGGACAGTGCAGCTTCTTTTCCTCTTGCAGCCTGCGCTGACAAGGATGATGAAATCAAATGGGAAATTGCTGCCTGTTGCTGGTGCTGCCACATGGCCACAAAGCACCAGTGGCAGCATGATTATGTGCAAAGGACAAGGTATAAAGCCACGGGCAGGCTCACACACTTGTTTGAGTGAACACAACAGAGACCAACAGTGTGCCAGGAGATAGGTTTGTGTTCCCATCTGGCAAAAAGACTTATATAAATATTTGTTTTGTCACAGGTACCCACTGGCCACAAGACTTAAAGCTGTTGCCCTGACATGTCCTTTGATATCACTGGTTTTCAGCTGGTTTTGACTGACCTTCAGATAGTTCCCTCTTGTGGTGTATATGCACCTGCTGTGGATTTGTGTCTTGACAAAACA
Organism: Trochalopteron elliotii; assembly: GCA_024734555.1. Lineage (NCBI taxonomy): Eukaryota > Metazoa > Chordata > Aves > Passeriformes > Leiothrichidae > Trochalopteron > Trochalopteron elliotii. The sequence continues at coordinate 1,673,767 of JANPWX010000134.1, read as the reverse complement.
CTCGTGTCCTCCAGTACCTCTTGCAGGCAAGGTTCAGGCCAAGCTCGGGGATTTGCCTTCAGCATAAGACTTCCACAAAGATTTAGAGCCTGCTAGTCAGCAAGAAAAAAGTTTCACAAGCTCTGCTTTATGCCCTGAGGTATATTTATATGTATGAGCATGTGTGTGTCATGTCCCATTGCTTTCAGCAGGATTCTACATGACTTAACAGGGCTGATGCTGCCTTGGTCTGCGTGAGCATTGAAGCTGAGAACTGGCATTTCAGCTCCCTTCTTTTATGCACTGAAAGTGTGGAATGTGCCTCAAAGCCCGTTGTTTTAATAGGACTTGTACAAAAGCCTCTCAAGTCCCTTCTTTCCCTTCTAATCAATCCATCCCTGTTTGCAAGCAACTGTGTGGATCAGATCCTGAAAAAGCAAAAAGGCTGCATACTATTACCACTAATAATTCATACATGCTCATAGCCAATTTATTTAATCACAGAGGATGTAGATCCTGCTGAACAGCTGCAACCTCCAGTGAAAGATCCAAGTTGAATCCAAGGGCTGCAAACCCAGTGGAAATCATTAAGCTAATTTTGCAGCTTCAGTAAAGAGCAGTTACTAGTTTAGCTCAAGACTCATATTCTAGCCTGCTCTACAGTTATTGCATTTATCCAGCTATGCTACCCAAGACACCACACCCATCTTTACAGCTGCTTAAAATGCTTAGGATGCCTATAACATTTTTTTAAAAAGGAAGAAAACCAAAACCAACAATGTGCTTTAATTACCATCCTCTGTCATCTTCCATTATCCACTAAAGTCCTGAAAAGAAATTGAAAGGGGAAGGAAATCTGCAGATCCATAAATGGCACCTTCACAAAAGGGGCTGCAGCCTAGAGGTGTGAGAGATCCAGTCAGTGGGATGGGGCGAGTCAGCAAGTGGAGGTGCTGGTGCACTTGGCAGCTGTTTCAGATGACATACCATGTACCAGTGGAGGTGTTGGCACTGTCACAGACCAGCTTTTCTGGAGAGGTTCCCTATTTGGGAATGAAACATGCTCCTTGCCCTGCTCTGTGAAACACTGCTATTGTGAGTGCTGCATCTGGCTCAGTGTGCTAGCAAGGCATGGGGAGAGACATGCAGGGCTGACTGAGCACAACCAGCCTCGGCAATCCAAAACTGGAATTAAGACCTTGGCTTCAGTATTTAAGAGGGTCCCACACAGCCCCTAGACTTTTTACGTGGTCCATGCAGAATGATGGATCCCTTCAAAAAGTGATCTAAAACCAGCCTATGTGGCTTAGTGAGGAGCTGCCCAGACCTAGACATTGTAAAACTGCAAACCAGGAGGTCAGACAGTGGATGCCTTTATATTAAACCATCCAGACTAATCTTTGTCCCTCCCAGACTGCCTTCCCTGTCATTCTTGCTGTGAGTATAATGTATGATCATGTGTTAGGAACACTTAGCACTTGAAAGATGGTCTTGTCTGTCTGGAGTGGTGCTTGTGATTGAAAATAATTACATATAACAGGTTCTGCATATGGTGATGCGGCAGGGAAGGGACAGTAATTACATTAGTGGCTTGGCACAGATCTAGGTCTCATCTTTGAAGTGATAAAGAAATGATTTGTGGCATGTAGCAAACAGCTCACTCCAGGAGGTAAAATATTAACCACTATTAATATCTCCAAGAATAGCCTGGATATGAGCATGTCTTGAACAATAAATACAGAGGGATTAACAAACCAAGAAGCGTTAACCAGATTTTGCTGTGGGAAAAATGACTGCACTCACAAACACCAAGACCTATCAGCAAAAGCCAGTGCACAATAAAGGAAATTTGCAAATCCCTGTGGTGGGCTGTCCTCAGATTGTTGCTGTGGCTTCAATGGGAGCCTCCACTCAAGGACCTGATGTGCCTTAAACAACCCATGCAGACACCACATCATAAATTAATTGCAACTGTCCTGACCACTCATATCTGAAAGTCCTGTTTTACAGCTCTTCCTCTCACTTGTTGAGCCTGATTGCTAAATGGCTCATTCTTGGTTATTTTGTCCATCCATTTGATGATTGCATCCCCCAAAAGCCTGTTAAATAAAGCCAAATCTACCACAATCTCCTTCATTCTCCCTTGTGTAGGGTGAATCTAAGCACATGATTCAGCTAAGTCTGATGATGAAAGCCATTGGTTTGATGAATAAAGAGAGGTGGTGATGGCAGTGAATGAGGCACTTAGCTTTGGACTCAGCCTCAGAGTCTTGTGGCTACAAAATGCATTTTAAAATGGTAACTAAACCCATGGTGGATTTCCTTGATTATGGGCTTGTTAAGAGCTTTTTACATGCATTCATTTTTTGTATATCCTCAGCTCCAGACAGTTATACCCTATGAATGCAGTGAAAGACACTGCTGGGCACTATAAAGGGCTCCTTGCCCAGCAGTTAGAGGAGTCTGCACTGCTGTAACAGGGACCCTGGGAAGGCTCTGAAGAAGGAAGGAGCCCTTCATTAGGTCTTGTCATTGTAAAAACCCAATTTGTATTTTCACTTAGAAAAATGAAATGAATGGGCCAGACTTGATATATGTACTGCAGAGAGAAAATAAAACCAGAAGTGAAGGTTTCTTTTTGTACAATCACTTTTTAGTGAAAAATAGCTACTTCAAATTATCTTCCTCCTTTCTCTTTCCCATTATCTACTTTTTATTTTCTACTTTTATTTTCGGACCTGACCAAAAAGAAAACTTGCCAATTTCTGTTGTTTGTTTGTTTTGTAAGGAATATCTAATGTATACTCTTCATCTGACAGATATTCAGGCCATATGGAGAAGCTGACAGACAATAATTTGGAAGTCATTGCTTTCAAGACCATTTTAATGATGATTTTTCCTTTCACATTTTTTCTCTATTAGCCAGCCTGAATGTTCAAGGATGATAGAAAGTTTTCACATTCCCATCTGCCACTTGAAGGTACAGTAATCTTGACAAGAAAAACAAAACTACTTTTTAGATGCAGCACGGACTTTGACTCTCTGTTTCTTGTGATTTAAAAACTCACCTCGCTGCAATGATTTTAAAGCATTTACCTCCTACAAAAGTGACTCTGGAGTGTGAAAGTAAAATGGAGCTGGCACCTGAAGTTGTCTGCTCCTTTCAGACATACCTTAGCCAACAATGTGGTTAAAAAAGAATTGGTTAAAAACTGGGATGCGAAATACTTCAGTAGACACATCTTCTGAAGTCCCTGTTCAAAGAACCCTCCCGGAGCTGATACCAAGCAGCAATGGAGTGAAAGAAGAGGGTCAGAACAGATTAAGACAAACTCCAGAGCCTGGGCAAAACAGCAGGACCCAAGAGAAGCGAGAGGGGAGCAGGGTCGCGCTGGCTGCAGGCAGCCTGGCTCCCATGCCTGTGGGAGTCCAGCCTCAATTCAGTCAGTCAAGGACCACGTCCTTATACTGACAGCTCCCAGGACCTCACCCAGAACACCCCTTCTTTAGCATTACACTTCTACCTGCTGTCAGCACCATCGCTTTGTTCTTTGGTCTCTCTGTTGCTCTTCTGTTAGAGAAATGTTATCACACCAATCCCTTCCATTGCTGTTAGTATCTGGCCCTCAGGAAACCCAGACATGGAGCTGAAATGGGCTTTTATTAGAATTGAACACAAGATCAACACTTTGGGGAAAAGTTCCATCTTTAGTTAGTAGTCACTGAACATGGGACATTTGACTGGTCCTTTATTGAACCTGAGCATAATGTGCCTCATTTGAGAGAGGGTACAATCCTGTGAATTCACAAACGTGAATTAATTCAGCAAGGGACTCCCTCATCCCAGTGTCCAGGCAGCGGGGGCACACACACAGAAATAATTCTATGCTGCAGGAAATTTCCTCCCATTCCTCCTACAAGGGTCATGACATGCAAGACAGAAAGTTAGTTTAGGGTTTCACCCAAGACCAAGGTGTTGCTGCCACAGTCTTGCTATAGCAGGACATTAGAGGGACTCTTACACAGAAAGCAAAATGAAGCATAAGAACAACACAAACCAGAGGGAATACAATGCCACAACCTTCAGCTTGCAGATCTTGCCTTCAATAACATTGCTTAATCTTGAAAGAGATGGAAATAGGATTTTCAGCCAAAGGCAAAACCCCACCACTTTTTCTCTTCTGGTTCTGGGCTCCAGGTTTTAATTTGCATCATTTGACTTTACTTAGCTCCCCTTTTCCTGACCACCAAGCCCCATACCTCTAATGAGACTTTCTTTTTGTGTTACTTTGGGTTACTCCACACCATGAGCATGCACTACCTGGCACCTGCTTGGCTCCCAACCTCAGCAAACAGGCACAGTGAAGAAATGCCACCTGCCTACTAGAGCTCTTGGAAAGTGGGGCCAGTGGCAGAGGAAAGCTAAGAAAAGGTATTACAAATATGTCACAGCATCCAGCCAGTAAAATTCTGTGTCATGGGTGAGTCACAGCCCTCACTTTCACTGTGACAGAGCATGGGGCAATGGAGGGTGCAGATGAGAGTTTTCCGACAGATGAAATATCATTTTGTTTTGTTTTTTGTTTGATCAAAAGTGGTGTGCTCATTACTACAGAGGTGCTGCAGGCTCAGAGAGGGAAATTTCCCCACCCAGAGATGCTTCCTTTTTAGGTGCTTCAGGTGACACAGGGCACATCAAACCTGTGCTGATGCCTCTGCAGTGGCAATTGAGTTGAAATCTTTGTCAGTACAATCAGTGGAGTCTAGAAGACATTTTTTCTCATCCTAAAGAATGCACACAAATAGGTCTGTGACTAGGACAAATCTAAGCTCACATAACTCTTAAGACAGCAAAGACATTCTCATGGGACTGGCAGCAGGGAAAGCCAATGCATCTGGATTAGCAGCTGGAGGTGGAATAGCCAATGGCATCTCAAATGGCACAAGGCACTTGTAGGTCAATGACTTGAATTGTGCTCCACTGGCAGTACAAACCCAGAGTGGGGTTTAGCCCCCCAAATATGTTACTTTCTGCCAGTTTAATTGCTGTTCAGTATCTTGTTCCTTTAGCTGCCTCTCCAGAGCAGTGCAAGGTTCCCCTAAGTCCTCTGTCACACCTGCCAGCCCACACAAAGATTTTGCAGACCCTAGGGTATCTCTAACAGTGCAAGGCATCTAGATTTAGCCTAATGAGTTCCACCCTAGATATCTATTGATCTTAATACGAGCTTAGAAACCTACCTCAAGGGAAAATAGCTGTATTGTAAACACCTATAAAGGTGTATGAACCCAGCCCAAAGTTACTTACACTTTTCTTTATCCCTTATCTTCTATCCTTCTGCCCTCATTCTGTCCTTAAGATGCAAATATCTCAATTCCTGTCATCGATTCTCTTCCTTTATGGAAAATTACCTGAATTTTAAGGAAGAAGGAAAAGATTGAAGTAAAAACTGTGTTTCTCCTGAGTGTAAAACTGTATGCTTGACTTTAAAAGAAAACAATTTGTATGGAAAAAAGTTGCTGCTTCAAAATGGTCTTGGTCTGCCTCACTTGCTCCCACTCAGAACTAGCTTTGGCAAGTGTCTGTGTCATTTCTCCCAGAGTTTGTCGCACAATAAAATGATTGACACCAATTGTTCTGAAAGGGATGTGACATGGTCCAGTAAAAGGCAGAGTGAGTCTGCAGAGTGGAACTGAAACGCTTGAAGAGCTCCAGAGAACACTCTGGAGTTTAACTGTCAGCTCATTTTTGTTTGGCAAGTCATGATCAATGCCTGTACATTATAAGCTTTATGGGGGAGAAAAAAAAAAAGTCTGAGCGTTATCACATGCCATCAGACTTCTTTATGTGACAACCCATCTGTGTGCTCACCCTGTCATTTTGTGACTCAGAATCAAATGCTTGACAGTTCAAAGAGTCTAGAGCAGCATATGGCATATGGCATAATGTATTTAAATAGAAATCATTCCATTAGAAACACAAGGGTGCCTACTGTAATTAATAAAAAGGTAGTTTAATAACTAACTTCCCAAAATATATAACTCTCCATGTAGTCATAGTAGATTAGGCATATTCCTTTTCATTAATGTGTATTTCAATAGCAAATGGAGACTGGTCAAAACTAGACAGAACTTTTCAGAAACTCCACGGCTGAAGGATTTCCCAGTACATGAACTGATCTCATGAAAGACTGTAAGGAGGGAATGAAGGAAATATATCCTGCACTAGTGAAAATGCCTAAGCAGAAAAATGGATAAATGGACATGCATCCCCATATCTTTTCAACACAATCTGTTCAGACTAAGGACTAAGTCTGCAGCACCCTGACTCTTGAGCACTACTCCAGTGATTCTGCTGGTTTTGAAAATATTCAGTCATGGATTAAACCAAATAATTGCTTTTCCATGTCTATAAGTTCACTGATTTATTAAAAAAGCAATTGTTTGTAGATGATGAATGAAGATACAAAAGATGTCCAGACAATTCCTTCACTTTGGTGGCACATCCCCAAAGTCACAGGGAAACTGGAATGGATGCAAAGCCTGTATCCAGTGGGGAGTATTGCATACCAGGTTTTGCCTTTTAAAATTTTTTTCAGTTGGTTTTATTTCACTTGAGCTGGCCATGGATTAATAGATCAACCACTGCACATCTCAGTAAAACTTCAGCTATACTCAGGTCTTTAAAGTCATACTTTCAGTACACACTCTGTAGACCCTCTGGCCAGCCACAGAGCACTTTCCAAGGAACTTCATACATGCTACTAGGAAATCTATACCTGCAATAAAGACTGAATGGCTCCACATTTCTACTGGAGAGTATCTAAGACCCCTCAAATCAAACGAGTTTGGAAATCACTTCTCTAGATAGGAAATACATAAAGATAAATAATGCTGTAAAAGTCAGATGCAGCACAAGATCAAGCACAGCTGAGAATCACTTTTCACTTTATGCTTTTCTCACTGGTGCTTCACAGGTTTAAGTCTTCTACTGTGCAGAAAGGTTCACACCAGCAGCACAGCTGATACACAAGGCCTGCAGCCATCAACTGCATCTCTACCTATACGGTGTGTCCACTTGCATAATGCTCAGACAGCAAAATGCTGTAAAATACATGGGAGCTGGTGGAGAAGAGGTCAGTTTCATTCACTGTTTGCTGCTGTAGCTACAGTATTTTTTAGCAGCTTTTGAAATACCCTTCACTTTCATAAGGCTACTTGCAGAGCAAGCAGCTAAGCACATGAATTAATCTATGCATGAACAAAGGTGCATTCAGTGCTGTTTGCCTTTGTGCTGAATTACAGTGGGAAATCAAAAGAAATGGAGTTAAATCCAAGCAATAATAGACTCTATGTGAAATCGATTGTTCGTATGGCTTCCTCAATTAAACTAAAACCAACTATTACCCCATTCTCAGCTACTTTGTTTTCAGTAAGAGGGATGGTAACATTCAACATAGCTCCAATTAGAACTGTGTGACACTCAAAATACTGTTTCATACTGTTAGACTGTCTCTTTTGTTCTGTGTGATTTTCACATGCTGAAAAGCCTGCATCATGAGACATACCCAAGGAAAAAAAGATATTTTTATTTTTAAAAACAAACAAAAATACAGATTTTTCTGTCCTTCCTGTCCAAAGGCATTCAAACTCAATAACTGACCCAATTTGCAGAGGGAAGAAGTACTCTATCGAGTCAATTTTCCTCAAATATATCCCATTTTCCGGTTTGCCACAAAATGTGATAAATATAATTTTGGATAAGAGCTGCAGTTTGTTACAAATATATTGCACATCTGCAGCTGAGAAAAATTTGGCGCCATCACTTATCCTCTTCAGAGAGAATCCATATGGACAACCTTACCAACATCTCAAACATGCTTAACTCTTTCTGTTAATGAAAACCATTGAGTGAGAGGGAAGAACTGAGCAGAGGGGTGTGCTTCTCCCTTCTCCTGAGCCCACCTTTGAAATAATTTTGAAATGAGTTCAGTAAAGTTTAGTTAAAAAACTAAGGCTGGAAGGGACATGAAGAAGTTATGTAAATCATCCTTCAGCCTTGAAGTCAGGATAAGCTCTACTTGTACCTTCCCAAAGAACTGTTTGTTGAATCTTTTCTTAAGGTCTCTCACAATGGAGATCCCACCACCTTTCAAGATATTCTGTTCTTGTGGCTTTGTGTCTGCTACAGAAGCTTTTCACATGGTCTAACCAGAATCTTCCTGTGGCAATTTCAGTTCACCCCTTAAACCATGGACTCTGCTAAACCCTTACTGGGGCTCTGAGAAACCATTTCATTTTCTTCCCTCTTTGCACCATCTTTCTTTATAACAAATTAAGCAGGCCCAATTCATTCCTTTTTTTTCCCACTAGAACTGGCCATTCCATAAAGCCTCCTCCTCCTTCCAGAGGATTTCTGTGGCTGCTGGCTTCCACAGTCTGTTGGAATTTTCCCTTCAAAAAACAAAAAGCCATGCCAGAATACTATGACAGCCATTGAAAAATGAATCAAACTTGCTGCTTTCAATGGAGATAACCCAAAAGAGAGTTAAATGAAATGAAGACCTTGAAGGTGATGATAATACCAACTAGCAAAACCCTAAAATGAACTGTGTGACTCTTGGAGCTTATCTTTGTCCCTTCCTCCTAAAAACTTTTTTAGAAATAATGCTTTATGACCAGTGGAAAACTCTTCTAGAAACTCTTCACTATAAAGGCTGTCCATGGTAAAAACCTATCAGGGCTTTGATACCATCCCCAGAACTCAATTGTTCTGCTCCAATTTACAAGATCATTGGCTTAATGGATTAATACTTAGTGAATGAAGCATGCAATTCCTAAACACAAGACATGAATTTTTATTTGGACCTCAAACTAGGAAATGCAAAGGAACAATGTTAGCATTGGCAGGAACTCCTACAAGGATTGAGACAGAATTTAAGAAAAAAATTGAAGCAGAAAATGAACAAACTATGAAGTGAACGTTAGATGGCTGCAGAAGCCACTAACAATGGCACTTGGACCATTTATAAAGTCTTCAAGGAGAAAAAGCTCCTTATTTTCAACTCTCCTCATACACTAACTATTGTTTGCATTCTTCTTTCAGAGCCAGCTGACTCCTGTGACCTGTCCAGCTCCTCACTGGCCACTTGTGCCGCTGGTTCCTGCTTGAGTCCCCACAATTTACATCTCAGATATCAAATGAGCATCCTATGATTTCTGTGTTGCAAATAAAACCACCTGCAAATGATCCCAAGCCAAAGCTGTTTGACAGAGTTATGTATTCAGCAAACAGCCCCTGACTGAAGCTAGAGTGCAGCTTTTGGTGTGCAGGCTGAGCTGAGCTACTTACAGAGGCTACAATCCCTATGCTGCTCCAGGTCCCAGCAGCTGCCTCCTGCTTTCCACAGTTTTCACACAATGCTGTCCATACAGAACACTGGTCTGCTAAAGCATTCCAAAACATGAGCTGCCCTTATGGCTTGGTCAGGGACTGGGGCAACCACGGTCTCATAAGAGTTATAGGACATATTTTAGACTTTTGAAAGTAGTACACTTAATATGCAAAAGCACAAGTAATTTTCACTGCTGGAAATTGTTGAAAACCAAGTATATTTTATCATGAGAGAAACCCTGTCCTCCTTTGACTTTCTATTTAAAACTAGAATAATACCCAGCAACTGCTTTAAGGGAAGGGAATATTACCTCCCTCCTGGATCTGACAAGACTTTTCCTTGTCTAACTTAAGTACTCCAGGGGCACCTCCATTATAACAAATATTGCATCCAGAAGCATTAGAAGAGCCCTATAACTAAGTCAGAAACATGGAGATCCCTTTAGTCCTGGCTTTTCTAAAATGTAAATATTCATTTTAAAATTATACCATCACAGCTTCCAGGACCAGCTGTTCATCTTATTTTTTTTTCCTGTCTCTTTTACTGCCACAGAATCCTTGTTTTGAATTATCAGAACAATAATTAGATTCCAGGAAGGAGGAGGGGGGCAAGCATTCTTGTCCCCCTGAGAGGAAGAGATAAAAGTTTCATTTCTGAAAGCTGATATGCCAATGGCGGATAATGGGGAATTGGGATTCCCGCTTAACTGCATGGGAGAGTTCAGTGAAGTTTATTAATAAAACAATTTAGATAAACTCCATTTATGCATTATTTGTACTAGTATCTTGGCAACTGCTTATTTAGCATCTTGAACACATCAGGAATTTTAAAGAGAAATACTGAAATCTTCCCTGAGACTGTAAAATCTTTGACAGATGTGGATCTGGGAAGTAACGAAGAGTTTTCTTTTTCTGCTTCTCCTTATTTTTCTTCCTCCAACCAAAAACAATTTTCTAATATCCTTGGCATAACTACTATAATGAAGCATAATTTATTTGATCCTTACACAGGCCCCTTAGGATTACTTCTTGCAGATAGCCAATTATAAACTCTTACATACTTTATAGCCCTCATTATGTCTGACAGAGGCACACTAATAAATAATGCAAAACCCCTTTTGTACCCAGTCTACCTTGAGAGAATACCAGGGTCTGCTATGGAGGGAAAAAGCACATTGTAATGCATTCTTATTTCCAAATGGACTGAAAAACCTGCTAGCTTCAGCTTGCTTCCTTGGGACACTTTTTTCCCAGACTGGACTCCTGTGGCTTGATTCATTACTAGATAAAAATCAAGCTCAAATAGAAGTGGACCATGACATACGGAGTGTCACTGCCATGTCACTTCCTTGTGACATCCTGTCAGCTGCAGACAAGAAAGGAGGTCTGAAAGCAGAACAGCCAGGTTGAATACAAATGAATGAATATTCGGTTGTAAGCTTTTCACAGTAACGAAGCAGAAAGGGTCAAGGCTCAAGGAGCACATTCCACCCTGTCTGTGCTGCCTTTCTGGTGCAACTTCCAGACACTGCTAGTGCTCAGGTCAAGGCTCTGGAGGAGAGCAAAACAGCTCTGACCATCCCTCAGCTGTTAGGATTTAAAGAGCAATGTGAGTAAGTCAGCAGAGACATGGGGTTGAATATACATAGATAAGGTCCTGGTGGACTACTTTATTTTTGCCTTTAATTGACATGGTGCTACTTTTTAAAGGCAAAAACTGCAACTATAACCACTGAGAAATGTTACCAAGATCACTACAGAGACCTGGGGGGTTCCAAATGTTACAGCCAACTTCTGAGCCCACCAGGGACTTCTGTGCAACTACTGTATTACTCATATTGCCTCTTGAAGCCTACTTTTCCCTACATAAGGAAGACAGGATAATAGTGCCAAAAGGCACAGGGATTTCTTGCCTCTGTATGGTGCTTTGAGACCTTGGGAGAAGGTGTTAACACAAGATTTAAAAATCGAAACAGAAAGCAAATAAACAAACCCAACTTTTCCAAGGTCATAGATCACCACAGCCCTCGCTCCCAGAGGAGTGGGCACAGCTGCTTTCACAGGCTGTGATACGGGCTGCAGAAGTCTGAAGGTTCAACTCCTGGCACCAAAACTAAGCAATATTCATTATATGACACATCTCCTCAGCTAGTGTCTTGATGGCCACAGCGAATTACACAGTCTGAGATTCCAGCAGACTTCCAGGTCTGCAGTATCTTTGATATCCCCAGGTGGCTCAACACAAATGTGGAATGAGTGCATAGAATAAAAGTCTGTGGATGAAAACCTTAGCTACGGTTAAGTTAGAGCCCTGCCACTGAGCCCTGCTAGATTATACAATTAAATCAGTAGCCCTTCATAGCTGGCTGAGGGGATGGTAATGAACGAGAGAAACAGAGACATTTGCCTTTGCATGCAGCTACAAGGAAATTATCTGCCATTTTAACTGCAGGGTTTGACTAATGCACACTGAAGCACTCACCTGCAATGAGCCATTTAACCCAGCAGATCCCGCTGTGATCTGAAGAGGCTGAGATACCACTAAGTGTCTCTCTCACAGGAGCCATAGGGAATGGCCAGAGGATGTGATAAGCAGGTACAGTCCAACTGGCTGACAAATCCTGTGTTTCCAGGAATGAGCAAAATCCACAGTCTCTTTTCCATTTTGTGCACCCCTCCACTTATGATAATCTCAGCACCTACATACCTCATTTGGGAACAACATGCCCCTGGGAAACCATGCCAAAGTGTCACTTGAAAATTCAGTACTCTAACTCATCAATTATGAATGCATCTTTTGTTTGCTTTTAAAAAATGAAATAAGCATAAATTAAATATGAGAAACTTTTTGCAGTTTGCAGGCAGAAACAATAGCAAAACTTTAAAGTGTAAATACCTGCTACTTTTGTTTAAGATGATTGTGAAAACAGGTTTTACATAAAACCCGATCAAGACATGGTTGGGATGTCCACAGTCTGGATATCCCCACATGAAAAAGCTGTTGGTAGTGTCACTACAACAGGATCAACAACAGGAACCAGAATAAGGCCATCTTCCCACCTGGCTGTCACTGAGGGATGGTTTGAAAGGCTTCCTCCTCCCTGTCTGCACCCTTCTGCTCACAACACTCCCATCATCACTTCTTCCTCACCTGCCCCAACAGGATATTGCCACAAGCATTTACTTGGCTGCTTTGTAGAAAACAAAGATTTTTTGCTTCCTGAAGACAAGAAACAACATAGAGTCAGAAATGAGAGTTTGGAAGTGATACTTAATCCAACTTAAGATAACAAAAAAGAAAAAAAAAGATTGTGCCACTGTACTCTGCAGCAGACAACTGTGTTCCAGGTCTCTGAGTCTAACATGCAGCAGATCTGCAGAAACTGGAGATGGAAATGTACAATTTGCATACAGTACCCTGCTCCCAAGGGGTAGTTCATTCCCTGAGGTAGTCTGCTGTGCTTTGCTCCCTGAAGCACCTTGCTTTAATCTGTGCTGAACGTCATGGTGTGTCCAGTCCAATTTCAAAGGTCTCCGAGCAATAAAGGTTTATGGCATTCCTGGGGCAACTCTTCCACAGCCAAATGGCTTGCTCTGGTGTGATTTTGGGGGTGCAGTTAAATGGAGGCTTGCATCTCTGTCTCACCAGGAAAGTACATCTGCACTTAAGAGCTCTCCTAGAAGAATTTTTTTGTGTATATACACACTAAAGCAAAGTTGCTTCCCAATAATACATCACAATCTTCTGCCCCATCACATTGACCTTTCAGGAGAAAAAGACTCAGTTTGCCTCTCATTCCCCACCACACAAACACCACATTGTGAGAACAAGCAGCACAATGAACACCAATGGCATCCCCAGGCACAGCAGCCTCCTGTGGAGCATGACAGCTCACCACTGCCTTCAGGGAATGTTCAGTGCCACTTGCTGTGGCCAGGTGGAGAGCTGAGCAAGGGGGCTTCCCTCCTCCTGGGTTGAATTCCAGGTGCTCCAGCTCACCATGTGCATTGCCTGCACTAACAGGCACAGGTGGCAACACAAGGGGCACCCAACAGGACTGCTCCTCCTCCCCAAAGCAGCTTGCTTCTGTACTGGTTAACGGGCCACAAAATATGACTTTGGGATAAATTTCATGTCACAGAGGATCTTATGTTGTGCCATTTCTGAAAAGAATAGTTAGGCACTCTTACGCATTCCCAGCTACATCTTCTTTCTCCCCTTTCCCTCATGTAATTCAAGCTAAAATCAACCAGTTCAGGGAGGCAGACTGGCCAGAAAAAATCACAACTTTTTATAGGGTTATCATTCTGCTGGTATTAACTCTCCAAGTTGGCATACTGATGGATTAAATAAATGCCATACCAAGGACAAAGGACCACCCCCTCTCAAGTACCAGTAAATCATCTTGAGCAAATCATGAGACCTTAGTCCAGATCAGTTTGTTTGGAACTCTCCATGCAAGCTCACAAACAGGTTGGGAGTCTGATACGGACACATCAAGGGAACAAAGGGCATCTAAACTGAGCTCTGGCACCTGACCAAGTCCTCAAGAGGTGGGCAGAGCTGAGGGGATCTGCAGTGCTGCCCACAGGTGAGAGTGGCTGTGGAGAAACACGGTAAATGGGGCTGAGAAAAAGCCTTGGAGACAATTGCACAGAAATGAGACAAAAGAGGGAACTGAGTGCTGCAAATGTGACATTGAGGGATATTCAGAGACATACAAAATTAGAGCAGGATGAAAGCTGAAAGCTGAAGGAGCACAAACTTTCGAGAAGATGGGAATAGCTTCTATATCCAAGGCAGTTAAAAGGCCAAGGAGGAAAAGATTGTGACAGGAGCCATAAACTTAGATTACTTGCATCAATAAGGAAGAATAAACTGTTGTGTTATACGAAGGGGCCCTGCTGTCAAAAGGCAATTGGTGTTGGGAAGGGGTTTCTTAAGAGATAATCCTGTCTCAGCTCTCTGATGTACAGCCCTGCTACCATATTTCTCACGTTTGTTCGTTACAACGATCTGCCTAAGTGCCTAATAAGCATCATTCCGTCTGTCACCGCAAAAGGAGTTCATGGCTGCAATAAAAAGCTTGGATGCAATTCAGCAATCCCAAATGCCACGGCTCTAATTTATTCATTCATTTATTTTTCAGTGGTGCAATGACACCGGCCACAATAGTATTACATGAGGCTGGTTTAAGTATCCAGGAGAGTTCAGAGAGCGGAAAATTCAATTCCCATTGCCATGGTGAGCAATGTATGCCACTGAAGAGAGCTTAACTCCCAGGGTAAGAAGGGTGTTCTCCTTGCAATACTCCTTTTGAGCATAGTCACTGTACTCACAAAGAGCATTATCAAAACTCAGAACTCATTACTCTGACTGGGGGGAGGCAATTCCTTCAAATCTCATTATTGTGGAAACTCCTTCCAGAAAGCAGTAGTACTGAAAATATGCTGCTGAAAATCATCAAATAGATCTACTGTATCAGGTGCTAAAAAATTCCTCCGCAAATTTGGGCAAGGGCAATATTTTCTAATTCCTTACAAACTGTCCCAAGACAGGCCTTCTGAGGACTCTCTATCATTACCTGCCACTCAACTGACACTAATTCAGCTGGTTTTGGCTATTTTCCAAAGGCAGGATGGTGTAAGAACATAAACAACTTACTTTATTGACCCTTCACATCATAAAAAGGAGTTGGGTGGACAGTTTGCAACAGAATGTCTTTGCAGTAGGTACAGCCTCTTTTTGCTCTGTAGAGCCATGGCAAAAGTTGCCTTTGACATTCCCCTTGTAGTGCTTGTTTTGATGCAGTACCTCGAAGCAGGGGTGCACAAAACACCACCAGTGACACACGGAATGCCTAGAGCCTGTGGTGCAGTGAATCACGGGCAGCTGCATTGTAGCCAGCTTTACATAACTCCTGACAGGCCTATGAGCACAAGTCAAAGCAATGTTATTCATAAAATTGTAAAAAATAACAGTGGTTTGCAAATGTTTACTTGTTCAATTATATATAAGCCTTCCCCAGTGAGTACATCTGTCTCTTTTTGCTTTTCTCTGTCAGTCAAAATGCCTCTCAAATGCAGAAGCTGAATGCTGCAAATGAACATCAATGGAATTCTCCTTCCAGCAGGGCCCATGAAAAGTGAGGACAGAGAAATTTGTACTTGTATTCTCTTCTGAAGGGTTCTCTGGGCTGGAATTGCCTCGGTTGGCAGCTTGCTAGTTTTAAGAAGCCATTTTGATTTGGTGAATGCTATGCATGATTTTTTTCCTCCAGCATTTGAAATCAGGGGCACTCCTTTATCTGTTACCACTTCCTGGGACAGATTCTGCAGCCACACCTGTTTCCTCAGACAGATGATGCTTTTACAGGTAGGGCCATAATACTGATGTTTTTGATGGAAGTGGAAGGAGAGAAAGGTGGCATCACATTTTACTAAAAGACCACTTTAAGTCAGATGGTAGGAGAGAGCTGCCTGCAGAACAATCTGCCTCATAGCAATGGGAGGGAGGGCAAAAGAAAGTCAGGGCAAGTCAAAATGTTTTGTATTTGTGACAGGTAAAGTGCCCGCCATGGGGTTACCACAACTCAGTTTTCATGGGGCAAATAAAGCCCTTATATTTAACAGCCAATGTTATATCCTCCATTTCATGGATATTTACTAAGTACATTGGAGAGGAGCTGACTATATGTAGATGTATCCTATGGAAGACAAGAGGGATGTCCCCTTGTACTCACTCAGTTTTCGCTCATTTTTCCCAGCTGTTACAGGGGGCATGGGAAACTGGATGGCTATAACATTCCAAGGTAGAGGTGTGCAGAGGCAGGCTGACTCAGTCCTTGAATGGGGAGGTGGTTATCAGCCACAGGTGCTGCTGGTCATCAGTAAGAAATGAAATGCTTAAGACATTCCCTTAGCAGAGTCATGAAAAACTCTCTTTTCCTCTCAGTAAAAAAAAAATCATCACAAGGTTACTTGCCTTAACCTTTCTTTTTTATTTTAAGAAAACTATTTTCCTCAATTTCTGTGCAGGAAGATCTTAGGTGACCCATTACAGGTCAGCCAGTGCCACTGATTTAATACAGGTGGAAGAAGCTAGAGACAAAGAGTACCAAAAGTATGATATCATTATACAGTAAAATTTATTTCAGCTCCCAGGGAGAATATTGCATTCATCGGGGAGCAAATGAAATGCTTACATCAGGAGAGAAAGATTCAAAAACTTTATTTGTGGGTCTCCTTCCTCACCTTACCAGAAAAAGAAGAGTTAGTGCTGCTCCTTGGCATCAACTTTATAGTCAAGGAGATTATCACGATCCACTTATGGATGTGGAGCATAGCAGCACAGTCTACAGGCTGTGCCAGGATGGGATATGCTTGGTGGGTAGCCCTGCTATCTGCCTTGTGAAACCAAGGGTAGCCATTTGACACTGGGAGAAAAATTAGGTCAAATCACTGCATTAAAGCCAGGCCAGAAAAAACAGTGCCGATGAGGAACAATAGTTGTGTGACCAATTATAGCAAGTGTTGTGATGTGTGCAGGGGCTGCGTTAGATTTTCAGCTAACCTCTTGGGAGAAATGCATTATTTATTGGCATTACTTTGCCAATTATTTTAATGCAATATTTATTACTGTATTAAACAATAAGCCTTAGATCTTTCTAATGGAAGAGGAAGACGCTTGCTTGGTCTCAAAGCAGAACACCAAAGCACAGCCAGGTCCCACTAGTCCTCCCCCAGAAGTTTATTAATGAATGAACTGCTCCTAACAACCCTCTCTCTTTTTCTTCCCTGCCCTCCCCCTTTTCTGTCTTGAACTTCCAGCAGAGAATTGAGTCTTTGTTATCACTCAGGCCGTTGATGAGCTTTAACCCCTTGCAGCAGCCTCATGCTGCCCCATGGGCTGTTTTCCAGTCCAGAGATGGGTGAAAACATCCCCCGTCCACCCTGCCAGCAGGATCAGGACACAGGGCTGTCCTGTGTCTGTGTCTGGATATGTTTCAGGGTTCTTCAGCACAGAAATGGGCTGGACATTTGCAGCCACTGAGATGGTATGAAAGGATTTAAAGCATTATGGGGGAAGAATGGGTTTAATGGACATTCCTTCATTTCTAGGCTCTCTCTCCATCATATGCAGCCCACACTAAATAATATACTGGCAACAATGAGATGGGAAGAAGCAGAAGAAGCCTTGATAACACCAAAGTGTTTAATTAATGGATCTTGGTTTTTTCCCCTTTGAATTTCTTCAGGACATTAAAAATTGCATCGTACCATAATTTCCTCTTCTAGACATGAAAAATGCTGTGAGGGGTTCCTGCTATGCAACTCAATTACACTAGTCATGCACCTCTGAAGCCTAATTTACAGGCACTTTTTTGGATACAAGGCAGAAGGATCAAAATGCAGTTTGTAAGAGCTATAAGGGGAAATACTGCGGGGCCAGTATTTACACTGCAGTGGCTTTGAGGGTTCCATGGGAATAAGCTGGACTACAAGGAAATTTTAATGTGCTTTGGATTATGCCTGCATTAAGAAAGAGATCACAATGGTTCTTATCAATGGTTGTGGAAACCAGATGCCAGTGTCTGGTTATTGTGGTTTTATTTCCAGGAAGCATGTAAATCCTCTATTTTATCAACACATCTCCTTTTTATAATATGAATGACAGATGGAGTAAGAGGAAATTGCATAATAAAATGAGTAAAAGCTGATATCAGTTTGAATTTGTTCAGACACTGATGATTATCTCATTCTTTGAATAACAGACATCTGCATGCTTCTCATTAAAGCAGGAGTCTTTGAGCTACCATGTCATAGCTGCAAGTTTTCTTAAGTTTTTCAAATAAAATAACTGGTTTAACCACCAAAACCACCATGTTGTGGTATCTTAGAAAAATTAAACAGCCTTGATTTTCAGGACTCACAGGCTCATTTGCATTAACATCAAAGTTCCACAAAAGCAGCCCCCCCTGTGGGATTTATAGCATGTAAACAGTCAAATTAATCCAGAGCTGGGTGAGAGATTGACACAAAAGAGTAGAAAGGTGCAAAGCACAGCTTAATTAGATCATTATATTCCACAATGACCAGCACATGGATTATGGAAATCCAGCTTTATTAAAGTCCTGGATATGCTTATTTTAGAAGAGAGTTGACATTCTCATTTAATATCTAGTCCAGAGAGTAATAATAATAATAATAATAATAATAATAATAATAATAATATTATTATTAGGACTGGATCCAGTATGACCACCTTGTGCAGGGAGGCATCCATGTTTTACTTTTTCAGCACTCAAAACCACTGAGTAAAATAATTTAGTTAAAGTAAGAGCTAGTGTTTTGAGACAGGGGAGAGAGAGAAACATGCCTGAGCTTCACCAGAGCAAACCAGAGCAATCCAGTCCTAAATCAGATCTGCTTGCCCTGGGCACGTGCCTAAGTCATCTTTAGTTATCACAGCTGGGGTTGTGATCAGTGGCTGGGGGACAATGAGCTACATCTTATTTTCTCCATTTCCTGACGGTTACAGGCTGCTGGGCCTGGTCAGTCAGGCCAGCTCACAAGCTAGGTGGGCTTGCTGGGCAATTTTAAGAAGAAAGTTGTTACTCAGAATAGCCTTAACCAAACATGTAAATTCACAAAAAAACAGGTACAGATTGAGGAGGAGTGATAGGGACAAGAGCCAAAAAGATGCTTGTAAACAGGAATGTTTGTAAACTAGGAAATGTAGGTTTTGTGAGGCGAATAGCAACCAGAAGCATTTGGACAATACTCTCAGACACATGGGAATGGTGCTGTGCTGTCCATGAGTTGAACTTGATGATCCTTATTGGTCCCTTCCAGCTCAGCTTATTCCATGATTCCATGATTCTGTGGGATGTGAGATAACTGGTATGAGCTAGCAAAGACATGATGTGATGGAGAGGAGAGTTTGTGTGAGAATATCCAGTGGGTACATGGGAACAAGAGATGAGCACAAACAAAAGTGTCTATTCAGCAGATTAAGGCAGAGTCAAGAAATTAAAAGGAAATTATGGGGACATTTTTTTTCTCTGAAGGTTAAGCAAAACACAGTTATCCCATAGGAGTATTCACAGGATTAATCATGCTGTTAAATAAACCCCACATCGGGATGCAGGATTACTGCATTTTGGATGTTTCCGAAGTTTGAAACCTTTCCACGTGGGCAATGTTGCTCCCTCTAGCACCAACTCTGAATGGTCCTGGTGGAACCAGCTGTCCAGAAGCCTGCTCAGCAACTCCTTACAACTCTGTTAATTCAGGAGTACTTTTAACTGATTATAGAAGACCCATTATGTCTAACTCATTGCTCTTTAACTCCATCAAAATGGAGGAAAATACTTCTACTGCATATAAAAATTCAAGCCCTGAGCTTCTTCAAAGACCCCAATGGCTTAGTTGCTATGAATCGCTCTGTTATGAGTCATTATGAAACCTATAGGGCTGCTTTTTATTCAGGAACAATCACAACCTTCATCACAGGACTCCCTTTGTGCAAGATCTCCTGGTGTATTGAGCAGTTGCATATTGTCACACACAAAAAAATTCTGAGAATGTTTTTTCTGGTAATAGAGTATTAACTGCATTTGTACAGTCCAGAATTATATTATTTTCAGCATGGTTTTGTTTCCAGCCACACTACCAAGCAGAAAAAAATACTTATCATTCACAAATGTCAGCTGCGAAAAATTAATCTAAGGCACATTAAATCATACAACAAAAATGTTGTAAGAAAGCCCCTTACTGCTCCATTCATGCCCTGGAGCTTGCTGATCATTACATATAAAACACACGCTTATTCTCATAAAATGCATTAAGATTTTATGGCACAGTGTCTTGAAATCACTCAGAAACAACCTAGAAATGTCATTAGTGGGTGACTGTGCAATGTGAATTATAGCTTTTGCCCAGTATATTATTTCATACCCTGAGAAATTTGATCTACTCAAATCATAATTATTTTCGTTTTCCTCTGAACATTAACCCTGCTCCATCTATGGGTGAGTAACTAGCCTGGCTCAAAGTCCATTCCCCTTGGAAAGAAAAGCATATACCAGCACATTAGGAAAACAAAGAGCCAGTCTCTGTTTTATGTTAAGCTGAAAACATCTGGAAAAATAGGTCTTGTTATATTTGGTGCACACTGCATGCCTGCTCTGAGATAGCAAGGCAAGCACCACTATTTCAGATTAAAAAAAGAGTAATTATGTGTTGTTTTCTGACTTGGCAAAGAAGATGCTAAATAAATCATGTGAATTATTCAGTTAAGAGAGACAGGTTATATTTTCTATTTCTCCTCTTTGCTCAGTCTCACATGACTTTAATACATGCAGAGGTGAGAAAAAAAAGGCCTTTCTTAATCCCTGAAGTATGGCTTCCTCAGTATTGACTGTAAATTGGGTTTTTCTAGGTGAGTGGTCAGAATCTGGGTCTGCTGAAGTGACTGCCAGGAATGACAACACAAGGTTAGATCAGCATCTCCATTCTCCTAAAACTTCCACAGTTGGGCAAGTCTTCCCCTTTTTTTCCCTTTTCCTTCCTGCATCTTTCCAAATGGTGTGCTGAGATGAACACTCATGTTGGCAAATATCTCTGTATCCTTATACCACCCCAGAAATCCAGGGGGAGAGGATGCCCACCAATGCTATGCACACATGCTGCCAAATCCTGCTGAAGAGGATCCAACAGGAACAGCCTGTTCAGCAGGAACAGCATTCTCCTGGATATTTATGCCTCCCTGCTCAGAGCTCAGGTCTGACAAAAGTTATGATACCTGAAAGTACTCCATCAGAGTAGCAATAAACATTCCCTAATGCAACAGAGTGCCTGACTTACATGAAACCTTTCTTCACAAGCACTTTAAACAGAGGATTACAGTCCCCTTGACACAGCATAAATCCTGGGTGATGTGCTGGATGCCATGAATCAAATCAACACTCCAAGGGCTGCACCAGAGAACAGCTGGCTCCTGAAGGCAAGGGGAGAGAAAAGCCAGAGGAACGCCCCTTCCCTGCTTTGATATGCTCATTTTGCACACGAGCTACAAGGCCATTGAGCTAATCACCACCATAAAAACATTATTTCAATGCCTCTTACATGTGACAGCATTCTTTACTACTCTGCCCTGCTAATTTGTCTCAGCTCTCTTCTTTGGTTTTCCTCAGTCTGAGAGATGCTCCATCAGTACTGGGTATTTTGGGTAATTAAGCCTGCCAGGATGCCTGCCTTTTGTCCTGGGACACGTGTCCACCACCAGCTGAACACACCCAATATCTCCATTCATGGCTGTCTGCAGATCCATGTTTTGATGGACATCACAGGACTGTGAGGCCTTCCAGCTTTCACCTTCTCTGTGTGACTTTTGCTGTGTCCTTTTGTGATATGCTAGGACAAGGATGGATATGACCACTCTCTGGCTTAAGCCAAGGACACGTGAGGGGAGGGTTTGGATCAGGACCCCACAGGGCATTGCAAACATTGCTGGTCTGTTCCATCAGAAAGGCTAATCCAAAGAACCAGAAGACAGGAAATGGGGATTTTTGTTGTTTCACTGGCCTTTATTGTTCTCTCAAATTTTCCCAACCACCTTCACAAATGCATCCAGGCTTGCATTTGCAGAAGGGCAAAGACTCAGCTCTTGTCTCAAAGGTAAGGATTTTGTCTTACATGCAGTATGCCCTTCAAAATAAATGTTGTTTTAAATCACAAGGTTAGACCAGGTGTAAACTGGGACGAGGGATTAGAAGTTCAGCTAAGAAATACATGTTTTTCAGGTGCTCTCACTATACTTTATTTGGCTTGCTGAATACTACTTCTTTTGCAATGCTTGCGAAGTAGAGTTTTATAATTTCATATAACACAAATATAAATCAGTGAAGTATAAGCACATCAAATATAAACAGATGTAATAATGGCAATATACTGTACTTTGACTTCTTGTCTTTCAAAAAGGGTAATTACAATACCATCCATGTTAATATTTCTTCCTTGAAAGAATTGAATAAAGGCTCAAAACATAGCTAAATGTAATAGAATCAGAATTACAGAATCACAGAGCAGTTTGGGTTGAAAGTGACCTTTAAAGGTCATCTGGTCCAACCCCCTGCCATAAGCAGCGACATCTTCAACTAGATCAGGTTCATCAGAGCCCTATTCCACTCAACCTTGAATGCACCATATCCTTCTGGTGTGAAACCAGAAAACTTGTTTAGTCAGTGTGGATATTTGTAATGCATTAATTGTCACGTTTCACAGGTATATAGCCTTCCTTGTATACGATGTTACAAAGGAATAAAACAAAAAGAATGTCTCGTAATGTAAAAAAAAAAAGGAAAGAGTCTAAGGAACTATGTAAATGGTAGAAATGATACAAAAACATTGAAGGAAATAAGATGTGGTATCACAAACACAAAATATCATTTCATACCTAAGAGAATATGAGACATAAGAGACAAGTGATAGCTGTACAGCTGTGTAGATATAAAGATGTAGAGATATGGAATTCATATTATAATATCCTTTCCCCCTAGAAAGTTGCAGTCAATTTGGATCATATTTCTTTATTTAGAATAATGCAATTGAACCCCCTCAAAATGTGTCCCGAAGGAAAAGAAATACTCAGTATTATTATCTATGGTGAAAAGTAAATAAGGAAAAAGTTACAGAAGTGGTGGGGAAGCACAAAAGAGATGCTAGAAGAGCAGCCTCTTTAGTTCAACAGTACCAAAAGATTCATACTGATCTGGAAGTAAGAAATCCATCATCTAAAGTTTCCGTGGTGATGGTACTCATGCTGCTATAATAACCTTATATAGCAACTGAGATGTGGAATGCAATTATAGATGATGGAAAAAAATAGATTGCATTAAATTATTTTTATACTGGAATCTGTCATTTGTCAAAGAATAAATGCTTACCCCTTTCATTCTAAAACGTTCCTTAGACTGAAGATCAAACCACTGCCCTAAAATGAGGGTGAAAGTTCCCCCTCTGCAAGGCTGTGCCCCAAGTCAGTTTCCAGGATCCCATCACAAAAGTTTAAATTTTCTTTCCCAGGGGTAGGGAGTTCCTCAGTCCTCTTATGAACCTGACTTATTCCTATCTTTTTAGCGTCAATTGATCTCTCTCATGTATGACATAAAAGTGTCACAACCACCACCAAATGCTCACCTTTCATTTAACCCTTGGTACTTTTTCTTTCCCCCCCCCCAAAATATTGAGATAAAATCTTATCATTCAAAGTAAGAGAATATTTTGAATTCTAAGAAATGAAAATGATGAAAGCATGTTGCAAAACAGGATCTAAAATCTTCCCCACAGACTAAAGTAAATTTAAACAGCTTTTGCATTTTTATCAGATATTTCTTTCCAGGTTTTCAAAGCAAAATATTGCTTAATGTGCCCAGTTTCTCCTTCTAGGCTAACACAGGGGCTAATGTGCTAAAAATCTTGTTGCCTCCTCACTAGGTAGAATTAGTTCTTTTTTTTATTTTATTTTAACTGAATTAGCTACATAAAAGAAATAAGATCTTTTACACTTTACAATCTGCAGCCAAATGCAGTGAGACAACTGCAGTACTAGGAAGCATCCTTCACTAAATGAAATCCTAACAAATGAAAGTTCAGTGCTTAGAAATATGTGTCTTTTCAAACTGTCATGTAAAATCTTTTGCCTTTAACTTGTGTTATATCAAAGTTTCCACTTACATCTAGAGCTACAAACTATATTGATTGCCAGTGTTAGAAATGGACGAGCCCTTTAAAAGCTTCCCCTTTAAAATCATTTTATGCAGTCTTCAAAGCTATAACATCAGAGATATTAACAGCCCCAGAGGCTTTATTTTAAAGACCACATAGAAAAAAGGAAATATTTTAATATTAAAAACTCTTTTATATAACCCCCTCAGACAGGGAGAGGGGGGAGAACCTCTGCTGAACCTTTTCAAAATATGTGAGCCAGTTTTTGCAGCAGATCCTGGAGTTTCTCAGCCTGGATGTCAAATGGCATTAGCTACCCTTCTGTTGCTCCATCCACGAGAAGGGAAGCTGAGGGTGTTACTGCTGTTGGCATATGGACTGTGACAGCACCAGTATAGGAAGGTGTATCCTGGAAAGTGCAGCAGTCAATATGTAAAATATAAATCGATTACACTTCATTGTAGCTTTAATAGCTGTTGTCTGCCAGACTGAAGCTATTCAGACTTGGTTACACATCCCTGATATCACTTGGATGATATAGTAGGACTTGCTTTCAATAGACATTACCTATCTTCCATCAAATCTTCCTCCTGTCAAATCTTTTAACCTGCTTGTGAAGCTTCACTTCCAGTAACCACGAGAATGTGAAGGGGCACTACCCTGCTGCAGGCTAAATTCCATGGAGAAATATTTCTCTATGACCAAATAGTTATGTACTAACCAATGCAATGTCAACAACTGAGGACTATGAAAGATTCCCAGAACTTCTCTGATGTCTGACAACTCACTGTTGGGTGAGGTTTGCATTTTTTTGAAGCTTGTGCATCACAAACAAGGGCTTCACATCCTGAATCTGAATTATGCTTTTACTTCAGCCACATTTTCCTTGAGGCGTGTGAGTTGTGATGTGTTAGGAGTTGCTTCAGCATTCAAATATTTTCAGGAAAAAGATGGTGAACTAGTAAAATTCAAAGCAAACAGTAGTTTCCATCACTACAAATGGACTGAGAAAAATAAAAGGAAGATTACAGTGATTTCACAACCAAATCAAACCAATCCCTACTTTTCAGTACATAAATATCTCTAAGACATCCTCAGCAAGCTTTCTGTCTAATACTCATAGATATTATCATGGACAAACAAGTATGCGTACAAGATACCTTTCACTTAACACTTTTCCCTCAAAATCTAAGGTAGAGTTCATGGTAACATTAAGAAAACACTTCTCTGAAGTAGTAGACATCAAGTCACACTCACTCATCTCAGTCTGTGTCCTTACTTGACACAGGTCAAGCCAGAGTCATTGATCTGCAGTAGAACTGAGGACAAAGCCATGCAATGACTGCTTCAACATCCACATTGAAGGGCCTTGTCACAGGCTGAGTGATTACATGAAACCAGCTCCCTACTGGTCTGCAGCCCCTCAGTCAGGTGTCCCTAACACAGAGCAATGGAACAGGAAGGCACCATTTCACTTTGCTGCAATGCTCCTGTAGTTCTATCCTGTTATTCATGGTTGAAGCTGCCCATTTTGAGTGAAACACAGATTCATTTCTCCCATCCTTATTTACTGTTTGTTCACCTTGCTTGAAAAATGGCCACCTCCCTTCTTTGAAAGATGTCTGGTGTTCTCTAACATCAGCTAATGGACATTCTTATTGATGGCTGTAATGTATTTGGCATCTCCATAAAGCAGCACACCTCGCTGGACCACAAGAGGAAACTGCAAACCTGTAAATATCTCTGTCTTCTTGTCATTCTGCTCTCCAAGGATGACTCTGAGAGACAAGAAGCCTGACAGAGTCTGGACTGTGCTGGGTGGCAGAGCAAGGAGTGAGGAAAACCCACCATGCTATCTCAGGGGTCTCCTCACCAGAGCTGTCATACGGGAAACCCCTGATTCCAAATGCACATTCAAAAGAAAAATGTGAATGCTTAGTTGTGTTCCTTAAGCAAGCCATGTGTCACATGGGTTTGCTTTGAACTGGAAGAGAAAAATATGGTACTAGACATCTGGGACTGTCCCATTCATGTAGCAATGCATCACCTGGATCTCCCCATGGCCCCCATTGTATTTTAACTCTGCTGCAAAATCTGAAAGAAAAGTTACAGTAATTTTCTGACAATCCAGCTGCATCAAAGGGGATCACAATTCTGCCACCTGACCATCAGGCACTTCAATTCTAAGAAGCTTTCCATTTTCCTCCCCTTTCCAAGGTTTCTGCCACAAAATGTCACAAAAGACACAAAAATGAGTTAAAAGATCTTCTCTAGCAGGTTAGCAGGTCTCTGCTGAAGAAAGAAGGAAAGCACTTCTACCCCACAGTGTTAAACAGACATGCTGGGAGCAGATGCCTCAAACAAAGCAGGAGCTGTGGCCAGAGTGGGTAGAATTCTTTGTCATGGACATTCCCAAAAGAGAGGGAAAATACAGTTCACAATGATCTGACAGGAAACCTGCAGACCTTCACAGACTCCTAAAGTTTGTTCCAGATGCATACAGTACTCTAAAATACATAGTTTAAAAATAAGGTCTTGAAATATAATAAGCTTCTATGAAGCTTTAAAGTTGGAATCTACATTTATCACACTTTAAATACAACAGATGGGTCCACATAATTAGCAGCTTATCTGCATATATTTGTAGATAAGAAAAGAAAATGCTTAATGAGCAAGTAAGAAGTCTGTATTTTTCTAAAACTTTCAAGCCTTTGGGCCACAGCTCTATCTTTGCCCCAAATATAAGAATTCTACTGGCATCACAAGGAGCAGTGCAGGTGGAGGATTCTTTAATCTTTTAGAAGTGAAGAAGGCTTTCAGATGCCCTACCTCCCCACCCCCACAATTTCTGCAATTCAAAATACGAAAGGACAAGAAAGAACAACTTTAGGAAAGAATTAACCTTACTTCAAACACTGTTAGACCATCTACTTTTAACTTTTTTAAGCCTCCACAACTTATACAGAGCTTTACAGAGCTCTTGCTATGAACCTGACATACTTAGGTTTCTGTTGTAGCCAATAGTTTTCAGAAGAGACAAACCATTTTTGCTGGTATGCCATGATGGATGTGCCAGGAACAAGAAATACCAATGACAGATCATTTTACCTCTTTTCTCAGAGATCAAAACTAATCTTATCCAAAAAAAGGAAGAGAAGTTAAGAGATTATATGGGCTTATAAAAAAATGTATGAAGGAGAACTTAACCTTGATTCCTGAACATTCAACTTTTTGTGCTTTAAACCAACCACAATTTGGGCTCTGGTATCACCAATATTCATGCACTGACTGAAACAAGCCTCTAGTTTGTTGACTTTCATTTATCCTGAACTATTTAAGCAACTGAACCAAAAGTCACATACCACTGAACAAGCCAGGTGAGAAGTAAGAAAATAGTTATAAAGTTGTCTTACTCTTATTCAGATGGGAATAATATCCACCTGAATGTCACTATTGCTGAACTATGGCCCCAAGAGCACTGTGAAACAAGTAAACATTTAGGAGAAGCTAGAGGAGACAAAAGCTTGTGGGCTGTTTAGAAAATTCCATGTGTGTGAGAAGTGAAGGAAACACTCCTGATAGCTGGGGAAAAAGGTGGGGACGAATGAGTGGAATCAATTAATAAATTAGGTGAATCACTCTTGTATATCCTTCTAAGTTCGTTCTTCTTGTAATGGCTCTTTATAGAGAAAAAAAGAACACTTTTCATATTTTGACTTGGAAATTGGACCAGTCTATATATATATATTTATATATATACTTGAAATTCTGAATTTGATAGTTTCTGACAAACTTTAGAAGGAAAGTCAGACTTAAAGTTCAGATTTGAATAATGCAATTACTGAGCAGCAGGTACAAGCAGTTACAGACATAACGTGCTGAAGATGATTAAAGTCAAAAAGATGTGTCTTCAGCGTCAGCATGGCAATCCTTCTACCATTTTTTTTATTTGAAGAAAATTAAAGTAGGCATTGTAGCCCAGCAAGGGAAACTGGAATAGTTATGGCTAAATCTTTTCTTTTCTTTTCTTCCTCCCTTCCTCCCCCACCTTCCTCCCTCATCCTCTTTTGTTCTCTCCCCCTCTCAAAAATCTCATTTTAAGAAATTGTATGAAAAGAGCAACTGAACAAAAGAACTATCATGTCAAACTATATCAATAACAAGTTCAATAGTTTTTGTCACTTACTCAGAAGAATTTGAATCTATTAAAAATCTGTGAGTTTCAATGCATTGAAATTTTATAGGATTAAAAGATTTGAAATTCTGGATTGTTTTATGTCAGAATTTTTCATCCCTGATTTTGTTTCAAGATATAAATGATAAATACTATCTCTTGCATATTAAATAGTTTGATTTTGCAGAAAAACTAAACTTAATGACAACGATATACTCTTCCTAAAGGAACAGATGAAACTTCAGCTAATCCACCACAAGAACCCTCTACAGCCTAACAAGGTATTAGCCAACACATGACAGTGCAGAGAGCAATGCTTTTGCTGAAATACAATTAAGACATCTCTTTTGAATGAGAACCTTTTGGCAAAGCCATGCATGAGGAGTGCAGACTTATTTCAGGCCTGTGTTGTGCTGCATCCCTCTCTTGGTGCAGGGCAGTTTCAGCAGAGTGTTGGTAATGGGGGATCCCAGAGGCAGCTCCCACTCTGAACCAGAGATTACACACCTGTGTGGCCTTGCCTTTATCTCACCATGCAGCAACAACCTCTCACATGAACATCCTCTCTCTGTTTGGCATTGGAAATGATGAATGGAGTTGTTTTCTTGTAAGAACACCCTGTAAGAGCTGAAATGACTAAAAGGGGGTGAGCACTGCAGAGACAGGGTCAGCCTGGAGTGCTGCACCTGGGCTGGAGCTCCACACTGCACACACAGCTCAGCATCCCTGGCATCTCACAGCAGACGAGATTATTTATGCTACTGCCTTTATACTGTTGGATCCACCAAATGGCATCTGAAGTGATTCTTTGCAGAACCTGAATACCTTTCTTACCTGGGTTATAATAAACCAGAATCTCCCAGCACAGCACAGGTGCCTCTGCCTGTGCATCAAAGGCCATTCTCCAAGGCAGCCTTCTGTCTTTAAAAAACTGGGTTTGAAGGGAGCTACAGTGGGTCAGTGCCAAAGAACAGAAAGGACAAAATCATTCACTGTTCTTCTGTACACACAGAAGATGCTGTTAATGTTACAAACCATATTTCAAAGTGACTTGCAGCTAGTGAAAATACCACATTTGCCACTTCACCTTCTGCTCTAAATTCCTATCAGCTCTTTTTCTTTTTTTACTAACAAAAGGAAAACGTAGGTGATGAAAACTAATGCAAAGAAAATAAAATTTTCCTTTTCAGAAAAAAAAGCAGGGATCAGACTGCTGGGGGAAAAAAAACATCTGCTGCTAGGTCTCATGTCTCCCCACAGGAAGTTACACTCATTCTACCAGGACTCAGTGAGACACAAATAATAGTTAGAGGAAGGCCGAGACTCACTGTGTTATTTCATTTGGCAGAAACAGTTGTATGACCCTCCCCAGGGACAGTGAGACACCTGGATGGAGGGAGGCTTGCAGCAGCAGAAAAGCCTCAGCTGAGCCGGCCTGCAGCTGTACGAATAGGTGTTTAGCGTTACAGAGGGGGTGGATTTCGTGGCAATTCCTCAGGATTGGGTTACAGCCTCTGCAACTTCACTCACCCCAGGGGTTCTCAAATCCACAAATACCATTACAGTGTCAGGCTCGCCAGAGTAGCAAATACACATTACAAAACCTTGTAAGATGGTTCATTCTGCTGGCAGATATTCAACTAGGTCTCCAGAGCAGCCCAGGCAGCTGCCACCTCTAAGCCTTGGACCTCATTTTTTTTCCCTGAAGGTTGCCATTCTCTTAGGCACATACACAACATCACTCAGAAGGTAAAATAACATCATGGGAACTTCCGAGCTGATGGCTGCTTGCTTAAACCAGGTCTTGTTGTGACTCTCTAGCTCTTGGCTTCTTGGTCTGCTGCCATGTGAAAGTCAGATGATTGTTTGGGGACAGTTTCAGGAGAGCTCAGTCCCAACATTGCCAAATGCTGCAGAGGATACTCTGATCCTCACTTGACACCTTCAGACACTGCCGAGTCTGTTAAAGAAGAGACATAATTAACCAGGCTCTAAAATAATTTATAATTAGAGTTTATCCAAAACCATCCCTTTACTTTGCTGACAACTGTCTGCCTTAACAGTGACTAAGTGACACTACAACATTCACACAAAATCTCCATAGATCATGAAAAATCTGCTTGAGACAAGTTTGCCATTGAAACAGGAAAGCAGTTAGAACCACCTGATATATCAAGTACAACAGAAATGAAATCCATCCATGAAGGAGAACTCATAGGAAACACAGTAAGCAGTTTCCAGAACTCTAATTTTTCATTCTGTTTTCCAGCCTGTCTGAATCAAGTTCAAGAGGCACAAATGACTTATCAAAAGGGATCAGACATGAAGGAAATCAGGAGTCTAGGACAGGCCAAGAAAAAGTTGTGAAGAATCAGTATTACTCTGCTCAGTAAAGAACAGGCTAGTGAAATATTGCTAAGGGATTCACAAAAAAAAGAGGAGTCGAAGAAAAAAAACAAACAAACAAACAAAAAAAAGAACATAGGATAGATTTTGGAGGCTATAAAGAATATTGTCCACAATACTTAGCGTGTAAAAACCCTCAAAAGCCAGAGATGCTGACAATGATGTTTGAACAAATACAGAGTAAGTTTTAGCATTCCCTTGCTGACTGATGTATTTTCCTTTCAGCATTCAGTTTCAACACAGACTGGAGAGTCATTAAACATCAGGAGAGATCCTGTTTTGGAAATGAAGATGTCTGTGTGGGTGTAAGATTAAATGTTCTCCCATCTTTCAAATGACTCAGTGTCTTAAAGACCCAAATGCAATATTTTGGTTGAAATGCTGTTTAATCCAAGCCTAGCCATAATTTTAAGCATTCATAAAGGTCTGCAAAAGGACAAAGCCTGCTATCTGTCATTCTACTGACTTAGGAGATTTTACATCCCTTCTGTTCGGTGCTTGGTTCCCTTGGCTGTGTCGTCAAGATTAAGCAAAACAGCACAGACAGCAGGATTTTATAATATCCTTGACATGGCTGCTACCACCTCTAGTTATTGTTGGAAAGCTATTTGTCTGAAGCCTCAATCTGTTTAGCAAATGACAAAAACATGAAGCTGGGAAAAGGAGAGCAGAAGGAAATTTTCTACAAAGAGCACGAATTGTGGTTACAGGGTGCTGCTTGTGTATTCAGGATTTGAAGTACTGTGTGGGATTACATGTGGGCATGGGTCCACAAGACCCTTTATCCAGTTATAAGGTGCCTTGTATCAGAGCAAGAATTGCAACAGGCACACAGTATAAAGTAACAGGTAAAAATTCACTACATTTATTCAAATTGGACTAAAATTTTGAAAGCTTTACTTGAAGACTTTGTTTCAAAGGACCTAAAGCAGCAGTCAACAGCCAGCACAAAGCTCAGTGTGCACCTTGGCAAATTCAGTAGGAATATGACCACTGCTTAGTGCCTGCCCTGGATCCCCCTGGTACAGCCAGGTGATTTTGCAGTGCAAAGATCCAGAATTAATGAACATGGAATGGTGGCTTGATTTCTGTTCTGATAGCTAATTGGTGAGGAGCAGAGCTGTTCCCCCAGAGCCCGTCTGGACATGCATGCTGCATCAGGCATCACTAATGAAATGAGGGGGGCTTAACACGCTTCAGCTGAGCCTAGGCCTGGCATTAAGTGCTCAGACTCTGAAATTCAGCCTTTCCTGAGAAGATCCCACCAGCTGTGAGGCACCACAATCACTACTTACTTTTGAAAATATTGGCCATGGGTTATGACCTCTGGATTTCAGAAAAAACCACCTGTGACTATGATTTGTGGCGAGCATCCTTTACCAAAACCATTGCAGGCTGTGGAGATTAGAACAGCATGCCTCACCAACTCAGCAATTCACCCTCGAGGTATTTGATGGATGGAGTGTATTCTTGTGGCTACAATGTGTTTTTAGGTCGAATCCACCAAAGTCCAGCAGCTCTGCTACTCGGAGTAGCAGAGATGGGACTACAGGCATGAGGCCAGAGTGGAGGAAAGCCAGTCCCAAATCCCCAGTGTTCACAGCTCTGCATGAATTTCTGCAGGCATACAAGGCAATGCTGCTGCCCCAAAGAGAGACTCGGGGAGCTGCCACCACCCACCTGTAAACTCACAGCCCTTCCCCAGCCAGGAGCTCCAGGGCTGAGCTGCACTCCTCTTTCCCAGCTGGACACAGGGGGTCGTGCTGCAGACCTTCCTCGGGTCTGTGGAGAGTGGGAGCTCAGTCCCACAGACTGCGAAGCTCAAAAGTCATCAGGCAAGCACATTCTGGAAACAATTACAATTTCCTTTCTCCAAGGAACAAGGCTCTCAAATATTGTATTACCTTTCTTTCAGCAAACCCCATGATATTTATTTTCTGTTACACAGTGTATACATTATCTACATGAATCATTAGTGCTAAACAGTGTTACAAAATGAAAAAGCAGATGATAGTGTTGTCCAACAGTATCAAGCTATAAAATGAAGGCTGTTTGTCAAGTAAGTAAACTACCAGAATTGAAAACAAAACAGCTCTGCAATGAAAGTGCAGAGAGAGAGAAACAATTATTGAGTAATTATTTCTAGCAGGGTAATGTGATAATTTGCCTCTGAATCAAAAATGAAAACAGCATTGACTTGTTAAAAAATTATAATAAATCAGGTGAAGTAAAAAATAGGGTTTGTTGGGGTTTTTTTTTTGCAAGTATTTGTCAATAAAACAAAACAAAACAAAAACCAAACAAATTTATTTCTGTGTCAACACTCTGAATAACAACAACATCCACGAAAAGCTCATATTTTGGCAGATTCACACAAGAGTAGTGCCAATAGCCCATCAGTTTACACATTCAACCAGGACACCTCAGCAGCAGATTTTGTTCCCTCCTGGCCTCCTCTGCTCTGTGTTGAGGTCAGCCCTTGTGAGTCCCAGGGCTTGGGCTTGCATGGAAGAAATAACTATTCAGTGAAACAAAGAGTGAGAGAGACTACTTGGGAGGGGAAACTCCTGTTTTTCCATCTAGTGCAACAACTATTTAAGCACTTCATATTTAATAAAAGCTTCCACAAGTAGGACAGAAACCAGCCCCCTAGGGAATACTTTAGCTTTCCCAGGGGACAGAAACTTGCACCCCGCTAGCATTGAGGGCAACACCTGGTTTGGGCTCTCACTATCCCCCCCTTGGTGACCCTCATCCTGAAAACGTCTTCAGCAATCTCAGGGCAAGCTCCCAAATACTTTAAGGATGACTAAAAGTCATGCTTTTCAACACAGCAACTACTCGGCAGGGGAAGGGGTAGGAGGGACGCTGCTTGGTGCAGAGGCTTGCACAAACTGGACTGAGGGCTTAATAGGTCTAATTTTGTCATTGTCTGGTTCACTGGCTGCTGGGCTTTCATTAATCAACAGGAAACACCATCCTCGGCTAATTTGGAAAAGTCAACCTGTTATGAGCTTTCACTTGTTTAGAAACAATCCTGGATGAAGAGCACAGCATGGCTAGAGCAAGTCTTAAAAACAGACTTTCAGCAGCAACCCCTGTTGTCAGGTGTCGGACAGCAGGGGAGTCCCCTGCTAATGCCTTTTACAAGCAAATCCTCTCCCCTCACTGCAATATCTATCTGTATTACTGTTATTGCTTTCCTGACAATTCCTCTGTCTCTCCAAAGAGATAATTGAAATGTCCTGCTGTTTCTCTGAGTTTGTCCTTTGAAGCCCATTAAATCTTACTCAGCTATGTATACCTTGGAGAAAATAAACTGCTATGCCATGATTAATCATCTCAGATCCTGACTTATTTGGGAGGTGGAGGAATACTGAGAATGACTGAGGATGTTGAAGGGTATTAAAGCAAATTGAAAAAGAAAGAGCAAAATGAAAGCCTGTGAGCACTAACTAGAAGAGGGGGAATAAACAACCAAAAACCAGGATTAGAAAAAAAAAGAACCACAACCCAAACAGAATCTCTTCCTGACACAACTTGTACAATGATGTCACTGAACATCCCACTGCTCTTAGGGAGAAGGTGAAAAGGAAAACACATGGCAATGATTAGTCACATGAAGCAAGACACTGGAATGAACAGTGATGAATACTGTGTCAGCAAGGGAAGGCAGTCTATAAGGAAAAGCAGAGCTTCAATGCAAAAAAGCAAAGGAGAAAATTATATGATTAAATTCTGGCACTTAAAAATGCAGAGAAAATAATAGGTGTAAGGATTAGATTCCTCTCCTTTAAATAAAACCCCCCAAAATCCAAAAAGGATATTGGTCTAATTGTGCCTTACTTTTAAATATCCTGGGTGCAAGCAACTATCATCCTAACTGACTTTGCAATTCCATTTTCAAGCAAAACCCACTTGTGTAACAGCTGCTTCTGGAAAAATTATGTGCCTGAATTGGTGCATACCTGCTATGCTGTTCCAGTTGCAGTGATTTAGCAGGAAAGCCGCTGTGGAGTTCGACCAGAGGGCAACACAGAAATAGGAAGTCTCTGCAATTTCTTTAAATAAAGAACAACTAGGGTAAAAGCAGAGGAAGCTAAGAAAAAGCAAAGTGCAGAGAAAAAAAAAAAGAGAACAAAGTAGCAAAGTGTGGTAGATAATGAAAGGAAACGCAATTTGAAATCAGTGTGACAATCACTCCTTATCTGCACACAATTAAGAGTTTACATGGACATCAAAGGCAAACTCTGTTTTTTGCATTTTGCATATGCTTGGTAACACAGATTTCTTCATTCAGTAACTTTTCCTCAGTTAGACTCTTCAGATAACATCCTATTGCTTTTCTGCCAGTTGTTGGGAATGAGAAACCACTAAATCCTATTTTTTACTTGTAAGGTTTTTCTCACCCTGCTTTCCTTGTTAGGCAGTTTTCACACAAAACTTTCACAAGGAGTGCTGCTGCCCAATAATTTAAAAGGTTTCCTGTACTACCAAAGTCTGAATACATTATCCCACACACACTTGTGGTGCCCTGGTGTTGGCACAGGAGATGCAGTCCACGTCAGACCAAAGTACCAAGAAGGAGTTCAAAAGTCGACCACAAACCTCCTTTGTGACAAGAAGACCTTTTCTTCCTAAATCTTCTTGTTTAACCTCTTCTTTATGGGGAGACCACCACAGCCTCTTGTTTTCATAGTTATTTTTTAAATGGTGTCCAGTGTCCCCAAGAAATCTCAACTCCAACCAAAACCATGCCTCCACTGCTCCCAGTGCAGACAGGAGCAGGAGGATCACTGTTGGCTGCTGACCATGCCATGTCTGGCACAGGGGCAGCACCATTTGCCTTGTTCTGCTACCTGCACAAAGGGCCTGAGTCCCTTGGTCACAGAGTCACATCAGAAAATACGATCCTATTAAAAGGCTCAGGACTGGTGCCAAAATGATACTCAAACTATTCTGAATCCCTGCAATCACCTTAAATATTACAAAAGAGCAAGCTGCATCCTAATCTACATACCATCTCCCATTTCATTTATTTTACATTAAACAATACATTCCTTAAGTTACTACGGAAATCCTTTCTCTGAGCACCGTGACTAATTAATCCCTCTGCAAATAGATAGTGTTAGTCCAGAGAAACTGCAAATATGGTGCTTGTCAGTTCTTTTGATAGTGCCTGATATATATGGCAAAACCTCAACTTCTTGGTCGAAGTCGCATCAACACTTAGACAAATTAAAGTCCTCTTGGAGTTACAGGGGAAATATGTCCAAGGCCATAAGCAAGCATATAAAAATTATTTCGATTTTATTGATTCCCTGAGCTGGCACTTAGTCCCGTGCCTGTCAGAGATATGCTGCTATTGCATATTACAAACATACCTCTTGTTTGGTTTCGCTTTTCCCTCAACAGAAGCTGCCTTGGCAGTAAACAGATGTAAAACATGAATCCTATCCTGCAATGAGCACGCATCAGAAACAAGGCATTGTCCCCACCGACTGTCATGTCACAGCTTTCAAGTCCCAGGAACAACCACATTTTGAGGCCAAGAATTGCTAAATGATTAAAACTCAACCAGATGCACTGTGCAGCAGAAGCAGCAGCCTCTGTGGAAAATTCACGAAGGTTATCCTTTGAAAATGCTAATCAAAAGAAAAATGATTCACTTTGGTACCAGCCACTTTTTAAAATAACAAAGAGTGTGCTCATTTGGATTGGAAGACTATTTGTGTAAAGACAGGAAGAACATGGGTTTAGCATAATGATGAGGTCATGTTGTCAGAAGCCAGCCCAGACAAACGTGTCCCCAGGGGCCACCGGTTTAAGACAACAGAAAGAATCACCATGCTGGACTGCAGGGATTAATTTTTGCTCTGCAAACAGCATGCTCCACTCTGCATCAGTGAAAACTTTTTCACCATTCAGCAACACGTGGGCTTTGACACTGCAAACTCCATGACTTCTCGAAAGACCAATGAATAATAGCTGTTGATAGGCATTTCAAGGAGCATGTGTTCAGTGTTTCAACCAAATATGGTTGGCTTTGACATCCAGGACTCTAGCTATGGGCACATGCCAAAACAGAGAAGACATTATCTTTGTTTTCTAGTAGTTCATCATGAAATTCCCAGCTTTCTCCATGCTTGTCATTCTTAAAGCTGCTACCATTGAGTAGAAGAGAAAGAAAACCCTACTTGCAGATCAGAATTTGACCAGTATTTGAAAACTCCTTTTAATACAGAGCTTCTACAGAGAGCACACATTGTTCATTTCTTAGGATGTGCACAGGCACAATACAGCCAAAGCCTGACTTCACCAATTGTCCAAGGAGATAAAGCAGGTTTAAGTGCAAAAATATTAGAATATATCACTGTACAAAGAAGTTTTGCTGGAAGAGTGCAGTCCTCAGAAATATACCTCTGCAGAGGTGAGGGCTTCGTGCTACAGACTGCCCAGAGGTTGTGGGATCTCCATTCTTGAAGGTATTCAAAACTCATCTAGACACAGCCTGTACAACTTGCAGGAATATTTTGAGCTGGGGCTTGGGCTAGAGACCTCCAGAGGTCCCTTCCCATCCCTGTGAGCCTGTGCCTCTCTTAAGCCAGGCCAAACTGAGTACCTGCACCTCTGCAGAAATATGTTTAACAGCAGAAGAAATAGAGAAGAAGGTGCCATTTCAAACAGGAAAACCACTTAAACGTCTTGATTCCATGTGAGCACAGTGTAAGTGTTAGCTGCACGTTACAATTCAAGGAAGCACGTTGCAAAGGGCTGGTGCAATATACACAAACCTACACAATAAAAACAATGTATAGTCCTGAATCTCAGGGCATTTCAGTTGATGACCTTGCCCTTAATCCTTTATTCCATGTTATATCAGAAGAATCAGGGATTACCAGAACATGACAGTTAAACAGCCAACAGTTCATATTTTGACCTCATTCAAAAGAGTTGTTCAAAGTGGTTAATTTATTTGTCCATTGTAATTTCATTCACATACAGTGCAAAGGTGGAGCATTCTATAAAATGGAAGCAATTAGAGCCTGTGCTTTTTTCCAACTAACTTTTTCCCCATAGCCTTCTAAGGGAATGTAAACCAGAATTAAGATGATCCTAAGCAGAAAAAAAACCCAAAACACCAAAATAAAACTATAATAGTCATTCATACTAGTTGACTTTAGATGAGGTACTGAATTCAGACGATGAAGTGAATTCCTCTGTCAAAGGGTCTTATTAAACCGGGGTGTGGGAATACCCTCCTGTGATAAAAGCACATATTAGTCAAGAAATAACTTTCAAGGATGGCTGCTGCCAATGAGCATAAATCAAGGACTGCAATTGATTAACTAATTTAAACACTAAAGACAGCTTTGGTTGCTATGGCAATAAAAGAAAGGTCAAAACCCTGATGACCTTGGAGGCTCATGATCCTCTGGAGATTTCAGAACCTAGTCTGGAAATATATTAAAAGATATAACACTAGCCAGATTGCCTTGTAATAGTTTGGCTGTTTTTTCAGCTGGAAGACAGACTTTGCAGCATGCTTCACACCAGTCTCCAGTGTGCAGCTAGCTCCAACTACCTGATATCTTTTCACCATCAAAAATCAGCTGGGACATCTGAGAGCCTGAAACATTTCCTTTGAGCTCCATTGTTGGCGTGTTACTACTCTCAAATTTCAGTTCCTTTCTCACTGAGCACTTTATTATCAAGTTCTTATTGCTAAGTTAGCTTCCTGGGTAGCTGCTCCTAAATTCATTGTATTTTTCATCCTACATACTACTCAGAGGTTTGATTCAGAGCCTTTTGATGCATAAAAAGACACTGTAGAAATGGCAGAAAAGCAGCACCTGAACACCCCAGGAGAAACCAACACAGGCCACTGAGCTCAGTGATCTGCTCTATTTGCAGCACCTGAGGAAGTGGCCAGTGATACTCAGGGAAACCTCCTGGCCAAATGTTATACCTGACTGCTGTTTGACCACCACTGCCACCAGTAGGACTTCATTAGCATCCTCCTGCTTTTACCCACCCAACCCAGAGAGCAGCAAGGAACCCAGAAACTCTGCCTGTATTGTGTCTGAATTCAGCTATCACTGAATAACAGGCATCTGTGAGAAGCAAGCAAAAATAAAATGACTGTGTGACCACAACAGCCTTATTGTGTAAAGCATTTGCCAAATTTCAATAATTATATAGACGAGCCTATTAGCCTTTTTTTGGAAAACATGCTCTTCATTTCAAGACATACTAAACAATCATATGTCTTGTGTTTGAGTGCAAACGCTGATTTCTTTTGTCAAGATGGTCTACTCCTGTGCAGAAGGGCTTTGCTGTTTCAAAATAAATGCTGTTTCTATGAGGAATTTGTCAGAACATCAAGATTAGCTGTTATTCCCTACTGCATTTGTTAAGATCAGATTACATTCCAATCCTACTTTCTAGAAAATAGTGAAGCATGCTTTCCTCAGTTTTTAATTAAGACATTTATCTGTAATTGGTATTACATTAGTATTTTATTGTATGTCAACCAAGGTAGAATACACATTCATTCTACCTAAAACCACAGCTACCAAACTTGCCAGCTGCAAGCTGGCAAAAACCTTGAGACAAATGCATTCTTGATCATTTGTCTTTAGGCTAGTCCCTTAAGTTTATTTATTTGTTATTGGGTTTCAAATATTTTAAAAGTTGATCAATTAATTGTAGGTGTCATCTTCTTACCTACCACGGGGTTTTTACTGATTTCACAAAGAATATAGAAAAAACTCATATTTGATGGGCATCACAGAGCAAAGCAGGACAAGAGGGAATCAGCCAATTCATTGGCTGAAGTAAGTTGAGAAGATTCATAGTTTGAAGATGACACTTGAAGCTTTGTGTTACAATGACACTCTAGACAGGGCCTGATTCACCTTCAGCATGCAGGCACAGGGCACCAGAGAGCCTCAGTTCAGCTACAGAAGTCACTTAGTTTGTTGAAGGGAAAGCATCTAGTTGGCTGGCTTTGCCCTTCCTAACAGCACTCTGGGTCAGCTCCACAGGACATCAGGCTCATTTGAATATTAAGTATTTTGATGGCCACATAACTTTATCCTCTCTTTATTCTGCCCTGAGTCCATGAAGGTTTTTGTGACAGCTGCATGCTATTTATTTATGTGAGAGCAGATTATAGCCCACTTGGGAATGTCAGTCTTGATGCACAGAGCTCACTCTGCACTGCTCCAGCAAGAGCAGAAGCACTGATCCTTCCACCATAAAACTGGAGGGTGCTGGGAAGAATTCACCCATAAAATTTATAGCTATCAACATATCTACAACCTTTGACCTTACTGCATAGTATTCATATGCTATAAACATCATCTCCATCCACAGGAGAGCTACTGTCACTGAGGGAATGAAGTTTTCCCTGATAACCACACAGATATCCATTTCTTTTTCCTTCTGCAGAGGAGGGTGTAGAGGTTTGACCCTGGCTGGATGTCAGGCACCCACCAAAGTCACTCTATCACTCCCCCCCACAAGTGGACAGGGAAAGAAACTATAACAAAGGTTTATGGGTTGATATAAGGTTCATGAGAGATCCCTCACCAAATACCATCACAGGTAAAACAGACTAAAAATGGGAATATTAATTGAATTTATTACTATTATTGTTATTATTATTATTGAATTAATTATATAAATCAGACCAGGATAATGACAAGTAGAACAAATCTTAAAAAAACTTTCCCTTACTCCTACTCCATCCCAGCTCTACCTCCTACCCCGGCAGCACAAGGAGAAGGAGAACGGGGGTGGTCAGTTCATCACAATCACATGTTGTTCCTGCTGCAGCTCAGAGAGGAGAGCCCTGGGCATGTGTCTCCCCATGCACCCTGTGGTGGCCCTTACGGGGCTGTTCCAAAAGCCTTTGGGGAGGGAAGACCCTTCCCAAATGCACTTTGAAAAGGGAAGGCCCTTCTCGCTGGTCTTCCTCAGGCCACAGCCACCAGGGTGTGGTACGGGGTATGATCCTTATGAGTATCTGGGGTGGGGAACACAGAGATAGAAAACATACAAGCTACCTGCGGACTGTATATCCCTAGCTTTCCCTCTTCCCTGTTTCCGCCTGTGCCCGATTTCCTACTCTTGCCTTTGCTCATCCCTTGCCAGCAGCAGCAGACGATATCCCTGCCACCACGCACTGTCCCGTGACAGAAGTAATGCCTGCGCTTCCCCCTCCCGCCCTCCCACCCAGCACCAGCTACGTGGCCCTTGCCGAGGTTTACGCTGGAGGAATGTTAATAGGAAAAGCCGGCTGAACCGGGCGGGCATTCAGCAGATTTTCCGCCCTGTGCTGCTGGCAGGCGGGGCTGGAGCTGTCCGAGCGTGGGCTGGTGACCGGGGCTCCTCCATCGCCAGGCAGCCCGAAGGCAGCGGGGTTATCGCCTGGCCCGGGGACACTGGGGCAGGGAGGCAGTGTGTGTGTCACAGGACTCTTCCAGCAGCCCACAGCTGTGCACTCCGCATCTTGTGCTCGTGGAAATGCTGTAACAAGTTTAAACGGTGTGCTTTTACCAAGTAAGGAGTGAGTTTGTGTAACATTTAACAGTCTGGTTTTCTTCAGACTTTTTCTTAAAATGCATTGGTCACTATAACTGTTAAGCTGCAGGTCACTGAGTTTCATGAAGAGATTTTGGTTGTCATTAAATGATTTTACCTAATTTCAGATTCCAGAGGTATTCCCTCAGCCAAAGTTTGTACATGACCAGAGGGCTGAAGCCCACCTGCAATCTCACTTGGCCCAGCGTCCTGGCTGTGGTGGCCTCAGTTGTGACAAGCATTCAATGCCACTGCACCCGGGCAGGCGGTTTAAGAAATAAGGAAGGAAGTTCAGCCCACATCCCACACACCCTTGTCTGTCTAGGATGGGTTGAGAGCCAACCCATCTTACCTGTCTCTTACCTCCCCTAAGCTTGAGCCAAACAAGATGCTTTCCACAGAGCCCATAAAGAAAGCTGGGGATCAGCTGGAAGCTGCTTCTTGTGGTGAACTTGGAATACGAGGGAAATTACAGGGGATGATGATACCAGGTTGCATTTTTAGCCTGGGCACCAACTAATTTTTTCTTACACATTTTATTTTTTGCAGTGCTCTTTGCCTCTGTATGGAAAAGAGGCAAATCCTCTTCCTCAAATTTTGTATCCTGTATGGAAAAGTTAAAAACACAATTTCTTACCATGAACCACCTGATCACTTTTATTTGACAAATATGGCCTTCTCAAGAAGTCAGACCCAGCAGAGAGTAATACTCAGTTGTTTGCAAGTATTTAAAACAGCTTCCAGTTTGATAAAGGAAATACCAGTGTCACAAGCCTCTTTTTGTCTAGAACATTGTCTCAGTCCCACTCAGTCCCACTAGCAAAACTGGCTCATGAATACTATCCTTCTCTCCATAATTCCTTGACATGATTCAGTAGCCCTAAGTAAAGGCAACATGTTATAATCCATTGCTGGACCTTACCCCATCTGCGCCAAATTGTCATAATTTATCACTCACCCCAGGCCATCCAAGTTTATTCCATTTGATATGAAGACTGACATTCACAGTCCTGGGATATTTGATGGTTTTTGCCAGAGTTTCCCATTTTTAGAATATGTTTGAGCTATACATTCAGGGTAATAATATTAGGACAAAAACATTCTTATGCAGTTTGGGCACAGGCCAGTTTATACAGCAGAGTCTGATGTGTCTAAGCCTTGACGGATGCTCACCACATAAATTCCCCTAGTAATTAACCAGGACTAATAACTCCCAGCCATGCTTAGGAGACCATCCTCTTGCCCTCCCCAGCTACAGACTCGTCATTTAAAGTCAAATGCCTTAGTGGCTGCTCCTGGCAGGTTGGGGAGGAATGAAAGCATAAACATTTATGAGAGCGAGGAAAATGGTGGTGAGGAGGGAAATCATGTATCAGTCAGTCCCCAGTTCATATCATATTTTTGCAAGAATGGTATGTCTTGTTCATTTTGCTGATGTGAAATAGAAAAGAGTATGTGTGATATAGAGGATGAATTGATGATGGTGGGAATGGAGGAATTCCAAATGACAAGACAAAGCAGCTCTAGATATCTCCTTGACCAATTTGCCTGCAGCAGTCTAGTAGGCTTGATCCTCCTTTATGCTAGAAATTTCATCCTATTCTGACAAACTAAGTGAGCTTTGCTAACCAGTAAGATGCTGCATTTTTAGAAATATGAAAATCCAAGAAGAAAGAAAAAATCCCAAAGGTATTTAAAATCAGGTGAAATCACCCTTCTGCTACCTATGTAGGACTCCCCTCCCTTCCTCCCTCTCTCCCTTTTGCTGTGCCTTCTTAAGGAGCAGACACAAGGAGCAAAGAGAATAAAGGCTGTCATGCTTATGGTTCTCAGGATAAGGAGTGCATCAAGGGCATAATTGGAGCGTGCTGCTCTCCTGTTACTTGTTTTCCAAAGCCTGCAGAAAGATAAGCATAAATTAGAGCAGTTCTGAAGTGGCTATCTTCATATCAGGGGCTGACAGTCCTTGCAATACTGTCTGGAAAACACTGGACCCAAGAATTTCCCATGGCAGCTTATGCTATCTTTACCTTTCCATGGCTTCCCCTAGCACAAACACACAATTAAACCCAGTGCTTACCAGTGTATGGCTGTGGGTTTGTGATTGGGGGGAAAAAAAAGAGACAATAAAGAAAAAAAAAGGTGCTTTAAAATGCACTCCAAACATACTTTAAAGCATAAGCACTGGATTTTGTTCCTTTGTGCTCACCAGTCTCCCAGGCCACAGCAGTGTGGAATCCATATGGTTAAACCAGCAAGCAGCAACGTGCACGTGGAAGAACAGGAAGATATTAGAAAAGGTTTCAAGATGATCCTCCTACAGATGGGTTTTTGAAATAGATGCAGCAGGATAGAAGCTCTTCCTGAACTGCAAGACCAAAATTAGGGATTTATTGGGTCACCTCAAAGACCACCCTAGTTTCCCATCTAGCCATCTGAAGAAGAACAGAAAAGTCTGTTTCAGATCCTTCTCCAGATCATTCCTCCAGGCTTGAAGACTGCAGCTCAAGGACTTTCCAAGCCAGAGGCAATGCCCTTGTACTCAACAGCCCTTGGGGAATTTTCCTGCCATGAATTGCTCTCATAAAAGAGATAGTTCAGCATTTTAAGCAATGCTGTGCACGTTTCTCACTACCTGGGTAAAGAAACACCTCCTTTTGTTTTGAACTCACTGCCTGCTAATACTTTTTGATGCCCTTCAGTTTTTCTAATGAATAGGAGAGTCTTTTATTCACTTTTTTTTTTTTTCACTTTTTTTAAATCTTTCACATAACCTTTTCAGTAACCTCTTTTCCAGGCTGAAAAGTCCTACCTACTTAGCCCTTATGTAGAAGCTATTCAGTAAATTTTAGCACATATTACACTTTTATTAAACTCTATTTTTTTTTTCACATTCTAGTCCATGTTTTTAGGGAAGGAGGGGGAAGAGAACCAATATAAAACACAGTATCCACAACCTGTGGAAACCACAGTCTAAGTGAGGGTCTGGTATGCTCTGGAGTCTTTCTCCCACACAGAATCTGGATTGAGCCATCCCAGCCCCTGCATCGTAATTATGCTTCCAGGACCTCAACAGTAACTATTTTTAATGAAAAGACAATATACCATTTCTTAAAGAGGTTAACCCATCTCCCTCTTAGCTCCAAAGAACTTTCTGGTACTCTTTCCCCACAGGCCTTTGGTTCTTCCAGTGGCTGTGGTATTCTCAGTAAAGCTCTGACAAGACCCCCAGGAAGCCTTAATGCTTCTTCAGGCTCAGCACCTTCGAACCACAGGGTTACCTCTGTGGTACAGTTGGTCTGTCTCTCCTC
Organism: Trochalopteron elliotii; assembly: GCA_024734555.1. Classification (NCBI taxonomy): domain Eukaryota; kingdom Metazoa; phylum Chordata; class Aves; order Passeriformes; family Leiothrichidae; genus Trochalopteron; species Trochalopteron elliotii. Next base: position 1,629,186 of record JANPWX010000134.1, on the reverse strand, counting down.
CAGACATCAGCCACACAGATCATGCCCTCTCCACACTTGTCTACCACCCATCCAGTATTATACTATATTATACCTATATTACATTTCAACACGCTTCATAAGCAAGCAATATGAAAGCTTCCATGAAATATTTCTTTTTTTTCCCAAAAAATACACTTGACTAAAAAGAGATTTCCATTGCTGCCCACACCTTGCCCCCCTCTCCTCTTCTTTCCATTCAGGTGCAATTGCTGAAGCAATCTTCCTTACAAATGAGTGAGTGTCTGCTGAATGTGTTTCAAAGCATTATGGAGAGCTGGGAATTAACAAAAACAGAAAGTGTAATAAAATAGTATAGACAATATATGAAAAATATTGATTGTGCAGCTGACATTAAAATATTTAAAAACTATGTTTTTTCTAGGTTTGGAATTGCCCATCATCTGATTTTGGACAAAGCTTTTGTTGAGTATCTTAGTTCAATTTTCTTTTTGCTGTTTGTGATGAGCTGTGTATGCTTGTGTTTGCCTTAGTGCTGTCTTTCAACAACATGGATGAAAGTCTGTCAGAGCATTATCAGTTATCACTGTGGCTATACAAAGCGATTTGAGGGCTCTGGTTCTGTTAGGATTTTTACATTTAATTGTGTTCACCTTGAGAAGGAGAGTTACACAACTATTCCACTTCCATACAGATAGGATTCCTTGTAAGCAGGAACTAGCACTTTGGGGGGTTCATTTGCATAAAGCCTTAATAATAAAAGCAAAAACATTTGATCAGAATACTGCAATTTTAACGAAAGAAAATTTGGATGTTGTAAGGAATGTGGATTCCACCTTGACAAATCACCTACGTTCTTTCTCATTGATTTAACACTGCAATAAAAGACAATGGTCTGGGTTTTTTTTTTTTTTTTCTTTTTTCCACTGGGTTGTAATAATTTACAACTGATTTTTTATTTCCTTTCACATAGTGCCCTGGAGCTGCCTCCAACCTTTTCCCCATAAGCAGTAAGAATTTTGATCCTTTGTTACACAGAAATAAATGTAATATTCATTGTCCAGTGGCGTGATAATTGGTGTGGGGCCATTCAGACTCAAGGCAGCCCCTGCATTCCCTCCTCACTTTGAAAATGGGTTTCCTCTCCTGTGTCACCAGCAGTTTGCCCTGTCCTTTGTGAGACTGAGAATAAAAGCATCACTCCCCCCAGGGGACTGCTCTCTCCTCTGCTACAGAGAAACCAAGAGGTGCTGGGAGCAGTGGAACCCATAGCAAGATGGGCACAAGCACCTAGAAGACACAAGTCCTCCTCCTTGCAGCAGCTGAGAGAAAGGCAACATGCTCCCCAAGGGCCTCTTTGCAGACAGGAGACTAAACATGACCTCTGGCTGCCATGGATCCACAGCAGCATGGCTGGTAGGGGCACACAGATCAAAACCACCAATGTCTTTGGAACTTGGCTTCTGCAGGAGCTCCAGCTGGAAGTCAAATGGTGAGTTCTAACCAAAACGCCTAAAGATTGTAGTGAAGCTCTCCTCACTCCTTTTCACCTGCACCTGCCCATACCTCACTTTTAAGAAGTCTCCATGGAATCTCCTTAGGCACTGAACAAAGCAGAGCCTACATCATGACTCCATACCAGACAAGGCAGAATAATTGATCAGTTTCATTTGCATCACTCCTTTATCCCATCACTCCATTGTCATTGCAGGTAACAAACCTATCACCATTAAAAGCCAAAGGGTTAACAATATCATGCATTTCAATCCATGTTTGACACCCAAATGAAAGGACTTCACTTCACAGTAGGGGCAAGGATCAGAGGAGATTAAAAAGACTACACAGCTCCAAATACCAAATGCCTTTGATTTAGGGTTTATGGCAATGTCAGATTTTGGATTAAAGGTGCTTGAGTCCATAAACTCTGCAGAGGAAATATTCTCACTGGCAAACAAAATAGAGCCAATGGAAGAGAGCAAAGAGAGCATGCGTCTACTTCTATAGAGAAAAGATCTTGCCTCCCCTTGTATTTAGGCTTGATATACCATTTCACTAGTAAATAACAACTGTAAAATCTGAAAATTATACTGCTCAGGACAGGAACTTGCATTCTACAGGAGGGAAAACCATATTCAGCTCTTAAATGACTGAGTATGGAATTGTTCCGTAACACTGAATTCGCAATGTTGAAAACAAGTTAATCTCACAAACAGAAGACAAGGCTACAGGAAAGCAACTCATCCCTGTGCTGTTACTAATGATAAATGTATGTGCTCTCAGCCTTGACAATACAGTGCACTCTCCCCAGATGAGTAATATGTTCAAACAACTAGCCTTGGAGACAGGAAATGGACAATTTGTTTCATCTTTATTTAATGGTCAGCAAACAACACATTACAATTAAAGCAGGTCCCATCTTTCATGCCATGCACAAGGATTTTAATCTCATGGACCTACACTGTAAAGCAAGAGGGAAATTTCAGAGGAAGTTCATTAGTAGAAATGACCTTTAACAAACGAATTAAAATGTATGTGCACTGGCTGAGACTACAGCTTGAAACACAGGCTCTTGCAAGGGATTAAGAAAGTCCTCTGGTCCTTTTTTTTCTTCTGTAGGTTATGAAGATGCAGAATAAAAGATGTCCCCTCCCTTTACAGATCTTGTAGACAGTCAAGAATGGGAACAGGTGAAGAAGCCTTCAAACCAACTGGCCAGTAACATGAGATTCTTTAGTGCTCATTCAGGGCAGCAGCAAATTGCTTCGCAGGTGCCCAAATGTAATAATTACTCTTCCTGGGGGATGCTGCTGAAGGCCATGGATGCATGCTCACAAGACTACAGATGATGTCCATACAAAGAGTTGAAAAGAGAAGAGAGGCACCAGCTCATGAGACCTCCTGACTACTCACTAACTGCTCTCTCCTGCAGAATTTGCAGATTCATCATTTTTAAAATGTTTCCTACAGGCAAAACTTCAGGAAGGTCCAAGGCACTCTTCACAGGAGTCTCAGATTGGAGGGGGGGGGGCATGTTTAGTCATCAGCTCCTTTTTTATGGGAAAAATTAGGAAATAAGCATCCTCTTGGGCTTCCACCATGAACAGTAATAGTATACAGAGAAACGCTAAACATACTCATTTGTTTGTTACGGGTGAAAAATATCCAGGTTTTGTGAAAGCAGAAAAAAACCCAAAACTAGTATTAAAAAATCTCACAACAGTTAGTTAATTTTATTTTTTTCTGCCAATGGAAACCAGATACTTTCTGAGATTGATTGTTTTTTGTATTGATATGCATTAAGACAAAGTGAAGCATTTCCAGTGCTGGTGCAGAACAACTGGTCCTTCAAAATCACACAGAAACTAAAAAGGTACTTTGGGTTTATGTCCTTTGATTTCCTGTTTGTTACAAGTTTTCAGTTTTAGTCAGATATCAATGCTGCATAACAAGGAAGACTGCCTGCACAAAATAGAATTAGTGATATTTACAGCAGGAAAGAACAAAGTAGCAAAATTCCAATCTCCTCTAAGGATTTCAGTTCTTCATTAGGACTTCAGTGCTGGGCCACAACTAGTTACAGAGAAAGCAGACCTCATCACTCTAGTGACTGTTTTCATTTAGTTCTTTTGCACAACACTCAACAACACCCAAAAAAAAAAAAAAAAAAAAAAACCAAAAAAAACCAAGAAAAAAAAAAGAAAAAGTGTTGGATATCACTCAGACATTCCTCAGTCCAACAGAGTACATGCCTAAATTTCTGATGTCTCCATCTCTCCAAGCCAGCCAGATGCAATCTGGAAGCTATGTAGTCCTATTTGTCTGGCACAGCACTTGAACTAATTATGTAGAGACACAGCAGTTTTGTGATTTCCAAATACAGATGGAGAATCTTCAATTGGCTCAAAGCTGCACATACTGACCCTTCTGCACATTGGTAAGATACTTAGAAAAAGTTGGAAGTATTGCAACATATACAAATAGCAGACTAGAATATGAGTTTGAATGGCTCCATATTGTGCAGAAACATAAAAGGAAATATCTCACCTGGCAAGGGGTTTGCATTTTTTAGTGAAATACTCATAGGAACAGCAGACGGGACCTGTTTTCCAGGAGTCTAAAGAACAGGCCAGCAGTTATATTTAGTCTTGGGGCTATTAAACCAGTAAAGTCTCCTTTATGTTTTTCCCCTAGCCACATACTGATTTTCTCATTTCCTGATGTCCAGCTGAATTCAAGTTTTTATTACAGATGCTGTGCTGCAACAATCTGATTTTTATGGAAGACTTTTCACACACACACAGAAAGGCAGACTACACACACATACGTGTGCTGTACTTGCTGTACACTGAGAGAGGACTCAGTTCCATGTGGATGTGCTCACCTGGTCTTCCTTTGCAGTCAACAGACAGAAACTTTTTGGTGCACAAACTGGAGTTTCTGCACTAAAGCAAGATAACTAAAATCAGCCAGATAAATTAGACCCCAGAAGTACCTTCTTCTTCTTCTTCTAGAGTGTACACAGACAGCTATTTCAGACACAATCATAATGCTGCAAGCATTCAAAGCTAGAAAATAATAAGTCCCCAACTTAATATTTTAGCCTATGTATTTTTGGAACTTACTTACACTGTTTCTAGGGCCATTGGTTATCAGTTTGACTCCATCTCATAAATGCATGATACATTCTACCTCCCTCTGATATTAAGTATACTAAGTATAAGAAAGGTAATTGGTGAGTAGGGTTTTGTCATTAGCCAGCAACACATGGGTCAGAGTCTAACAAGCTTCTGGTTTGAAAAGAAAGCAAGTAAAGTTGGGATTGAGACTTCTGCATATAAGGAAAGGGTACCTCTTCCTGGATCCCTTCTTCATTATGACTCAACACATCTGCAGCTTCTCTGAGGAGGTTCTGCTTTTAGGAAGTACCTGGCAATCAGCAAGTCACAAAGGTGGTAGGAGGTAAGGCTATAGGTCCTGCTCTCTCCTAGCCACTGAATCAGAGATACAGTTCATCCCTGAAGGCTCCATGAAAGCTAGGTTATATACCAGAGGGGTTACCTACCTTTTGGCCTTCCTCATTCAAGAAGGATTTACAACACCAGGGCATCTTAGGATGTAGAGGAATTTATGTGGCTTTTTTGGTGCCATCTGAAAATACCATTTCATACAATTTAGAAAGAGTTTCCAAAGCAATCTTTTCAAAGCTGTCGAAGCTTGGAAAGGTTTTGTTTAGAAAGACTGAAACAATTTTCAGAAACTGTCACCCACAGACTTTAATTTTTCAATCACATTGTAGGTCTGTTTGCAACAGCATCTACCATAGTGCTTTCTTAAGAGCTACCAATAAATAATGGATGGCTCACTCATTGCCTTAATTCTCTTTAAATAAGTAAAGAGGCTCTGAGCACACCAAATTACTGCATCATTTCTGATGTCCTAATGGAGTCCCCACTTAAATCAGTTTGAGACAAGAAATCAGGAAAGTGCAGTGATCAGACAAATTTTCCAAGCATTATATTAACATCAAAAAAAAAAAAAAAAAACCAAGCCCAGGAGTGAAATGATTTTACCATATTATGAAAGTCTTTTTCTGAGTCCTCTGAGGCTATTCTAGTCAATTCTTCACAGCTGCTACATTCTGGGTCTCAAGTAGCACTGACAAGTAGCAGCTTATAGCAACACTCATCTTGACAAATTTTAGTCATCTGAAAGATAGCCACTTAATCTAAGCTACTCATCAAGCCTCCCCCTTCAATTGGTGAAGTGAAATAGGTGCCTGGAGTGAACAAAATTTCTCCACAATATTATAAAGGTTGCTCATCTAGATGCTGACTGCAGCAGCAAAAACTGTTTATAAGATTTCCATTTCCTATCACCCTAAAGTCAAATTTTCAAACTTTTGTGGTCCAGTTTGCCACTTCTTAATCCTTCCGTTACAGCTGTTTATGGGATCATGCTTTTGATCCTGATTTAAACAACTGATGTGAAAAGTGTAAAAAGAGCCTTTTTGTGGAGCAGTCCCTAATCAAGGAATAATTGTATGGTTGATGTTGGAAAGCACCTCTTGAAATTATTTAACACAAATGATTGGCTGAATAAGGGCCAGCTAGACCAAGCTGTCCAAGACAGTGTCCAATCAGGTTTTGAATACCTGGCTACAGTCTTGGGCAACCTGCTTCAAAGCATGACATAACCTTAACTCTCATCCAGTGACAGATGGAAAGATAAAGGATCCAGATCCATGAGTCATTTTGTATCCATGAACACACACACTACTACCAAGTGGTCTGGCCCAATCTCCTCCACGCTCTCTTCTGTGATCACCAGTGCTATCATTCTGGTGGGTGCAACAACAACAAAATCAAGGTCATACTGTGTCTAAAAAAATAATTATGCTTGGTAGTGCCCATATTCTGTTTGATAGTTTCCCTGGCAAGTTCATCATGCAACTACAGGAGCTTTGTGCTGACGCAGAGAGAGGATGGAAACACACAGCTGGAAATGTAAGGGAGGACCACACCATTCTGCCAGAGGGACAAAGGGAAGATGACCCAGACCTTCACCTTTCAGTGTCAATCAGCCATTAAATCAGCTCATATCCTTAGTTTCCACAATTCTCTTGCAAGGTTAAAAATGAAAAAATCCATTCTCTTTCCCTCTTCTATCATGGTCCCAGCAACAGCTGTACCAGCACATCCAAAGGGATGGGAATTACAAATTCAGGAGCAAAAACTACTTAAACCATGTCTGTCATTGAAGTCAGCATTTTGGCAAATGAGATCTTAAAAAAAATGAAATCTCATCCTCTTTAGGATGAAATTAATTGCCCTGTGGAGGTTCTTTTTTCTCTCTATAGTGACTAAAGACCTAGCCTAGGTAACTAACCCAGCTCAGGCAGCTAGCATGTAGACAGTTAAAAGCAGCTGAGATAAATCCTCCTCCTGCAGTTGGCAGGACTAAGAAAGCTTGGCCTGCAAATACTCTTGCATTTCACATTTTTCACAATGAGAGCTGAAATATCCTGTCCCTTAGCAACCACCATATATTTAAACTTGCAAAAGCTTTTGACCAAGTCCCTCTCCGGAGACTTATAAAAAATGAGGAGTCATGGGATGAGAGGTAACATTTTGTCATGTTTTGGAAAGTGGCTAAGAGACTGAGATCAAAGATAGTCAGCTTGCTTTTACTATAGCAAAAGATTAACAGCAGGATGCCCACAAATTCCATGCTAGAGATGCTGGTTATTGAATTTATTAATGATACAGAGAAATTATTTGTCGTAACCATTCAGCAACATCCAAAGTATGGGAAGAAAAAGCATGAGGTATTTTGTATGACACACATAGTCCCAACTGATAAAGTTTTGAAAGTGATCTTCCCTTCAGCACCAATATAAAGCATCCAGAAGTATTTTCAGATGCACTGACCATTATGGTGAGAGGATATTAGATGAAATTCACTTACAGCATCAGAACAGACAGTTCTTTACTCCTCTGTAATGTTGAAGCGGGCCACTAGACAAAGACATAAGGCTTTGGCATGGGGAAGACAACAAGAAACACCCCACAGACTCTCATTCAAGTATTTATTGCTTGATGGAATACCATTAAATTAAACAACATTGTGAAGTCTCCTATGAAAGCTAAACTGCTTCCCCTTCTGCCGCTTTGCCCTCTAATCTAGGTGATTGTCATCCAAGTCTCCCACTAAAGTCAGCAACTTATTTTCCTTTTAGGGTCTCATAAGGTTCATCTGATTGAATTAAGTGTGGCACGTGGTGGTTTTCATTGGCTGGGTTGCTCTTTAGGCTCATAATATACCTGGGAACCCAGTAATACAGTTTTGACAGACAAAATAGCCCATCACAAGAAATTCACATCCAATTCCTGAAGCTGCAGAGCAATCACAACATAGCAAAGGCCAGTCTATTGCTGAAAAATGGCAAAGTAATAATGTAGAGAATGTTTCCCCCCTGCTTCATATGGTTGGACACCTCTAAAACATTATTTCCAGACACAAAGACAAAAGCTGCAGAGCAACCCATAGGGTATAATTAATCCTACATCATATTAAACCACAGGAAGTAACAAAGTTGTCCCAGAACCCAGAACAAAAAGTTGCCAGGCTTTTTAAAATACAGTCTGCAGGTGGGTACATGAAACTTCTGCACTAAAATGATGGGGCTTTGCCGTGTGAAATGCATAAGCCTATACAAAATCTAACTACCTGCTGTAAATTGAAGCACCATAAAAATAAAATTGAACAATTACCTTTTGTGGGCAGTGTAGATTGAGCTATATATCAGATTTAACATGACTCCAAAGCTGTAAAATTCCACCAAACACAGCTGAAAGAGTTGCAGTCAACACCTGATTTAAACTTTAGACTGAGGGTACAGAGGGGGTTCAGGAGACAAAATAATCAGAAGGATCATTGCAGTGGCAGGGGGCATGGAAAGCCATTGTGTCACCACACCTATTCAAGAGCTTAAAAGATCTGGAGGAGCTCAAAGTGAGGAAAAAAAATAACACAACAGAGAAGCCACAAATGATGAGGTACAATTCTGCTGCCAGATACATACACAAAATTCCTACAGATTTCAATGTTCTGGATGAAGGAAAATGAAAATGTTCCTGCTTATAATAACTCGTCTTTCTTTCACTCCTTCCTTTGATATCTCTCCTTAAGCAAAACTGGGACTGGACAAAATCATTCTTCTCAGGAACAATGGCAGGACTTTAGAGAGAGTTCTCTATTGTTAGACAGCTTTCCACTAATTCAGAAGGTGCCTCCGTTCATTCTTTATCTTGTTTTCAAATTATGCTGACAATCCTGCTTCAGCAGAGACAGTTGTGGCCGGGAGTTTAGGGGGATTGGATTTCTGGTTTTGGGCTCTGTGAGTATTCTTTATGGAATCTCACCTGGCTGAGTGAGAGTATTTTGTCACTGCAGGGGCACAAATCCTTCCAGACAATGATGTTAGATGCAATCTTATCCCATCTTGCAACAGAGAGAGATGTTTAATGCATATCTAACAGACTGGTATGCATATCCCTGAGCTCTACTACTTGTAGTATGGGCTGAGCAGACTACAGTCTGTTCTGATCTGGAAGCCCTTACAGCCACGTTATTGAAGTAATGTCCTTAAGCTCAGTCCCACTGCAGGCCTTGGAGTTAGTACACTACGAAAGAAGGCTTGTTAAACACAACCTGGCACTGCAGCAGTTTTACTGGTCCTGAAGCCATGATGCTACTCTGTGTCTGAGAGAAGGCACAAGACCTCACCTCAGCCTGCTCTCACCTGCATGAAAATGTTCTTCCTTGAAATCCAATGAAACAATTAGTCCAAGGAAGGCTTGGGATTCGTGGGAGGAAAGTTTGGCAGAAACAGGCCTTGTGAAGTTGAGCTGGAAGCATCTGTATTGCATACCATTGTGGAATAATTTTATTCTTAGCCCTGACAGTCTACTTGCAGCTGGGAAAGCCCCTGATCCCCAAAGGACTTTGACTAAGACAACCACCACAAAATAAACACAAACTACCACCCATAGTCAGCTGCAGGCAACTTCAGCTTCTGCTCACATGTTCACAAAGATTTCCATGCCAAAGTATGGAGTAGGGTTTTTTGTTATATCTCCGGGCCAAAGACAATCAGAGAGGGGGAAAATAAAATGTGAGTGTGTGTGTATGTCAACACTTATTATCACTTACACCCTTCACAGCACTTAAACTTCTTGTTCCTCCCCAAGATTTTGGCTGCTCAGAGTTATGATCTGGAAACATGTTTGCCCGTCCTCAAAAATGCCTGGGATTTCAAAATTGTTTCCTGTCCTTGTTTAGAATTATCTCAGTATTGACTCTTGAAAACTCATTAAATGCCAACACCAAACCTCTAAGCGCTCCTTCTGTACAGCAGGCAGCAGACAGGTTGGTTAGAACTTCTCTCTTGGTTAAAAAGTTGCAACTGATGTCCCAAAGTCAAGTGATTCAGATACAAGACCTGAGCCAAAGCTTCTCACATCTGATTCTGGTAAAATGAATTTGTTTCCTCAGAAAGCCCCCAGCTACTATTGCTTGCCATGCCTGTCATATTGGAAGCAGGCAAAGGTTTTTACATCTGTTTTAAGAACAAATTAGCTAAAATGCAAGATAAAAGGTTGAACTTCTCTAAGGTCACCTTGAAGATAATGGTAAGGTGTCTTCTCAGCTAGAAAGATGTTAAATGTGACTTTGTGACCCTTTTAGAGACAATTGCTGCTGGTGAGCACTGCAGCAGTGACCTCCAGCTGACCTGCCATTGAGGACAGTTTGACCAGATCTCTGAGTGCAGAAGCTCTGCTGCAGGCCATTTTAGCAAGCCCAGATCAGGGAATTTATGTTCTAAGATGACCAGTGAAACTGTGACATCATTGAAGGGCTGCACCCTGAGGCTGGGGTTAGACAGCTTGCAGCAATTGTCATTTAAGCCAAAGGGCAGTTCCTCTCCTCTACCTCCAGCGATTTGTGTGCCACATAGAAGGCAAATGCAGGGAATCCCATGACCTTTATCTTTCTCCTCCTTCCACAGTTTTATTTTGGGGTTTTTTTTGGTTTGTTTTTTTGGTTTTTCTTTAAGTTTGTTGGTTTTTTTTTTCCAGTTTCCTGGCTCAGTTTGCTATGTAGTTTCACAAACACCAGAACCAGCACAAGCCTGGGGCTACCAAGAGCTGTGGATGGAGACCCCCTGAATCCAGTGAAAAAGACTGGTGTGAAACAGTTTGGGCTGGAGAGCACTTAGTCCAAGAAGGGCATGTTCAAACTTGATAAGAAAAGCTTTCCATGGCCTGTATTTTGAAATGTATTTGAGGCACTTAAAGATTTGAGATTGACTATTTCTGAATAGCAGGGTAGAGTCTACAATAGAGTAGGCTCTCACATTGTGTTTGGCTTTGGGAGTTAGCTTGGAAATTTTTGCTAGCGTACTTCCCCAAAAGCTATTAAATCTAGTAAATGGTAGTACAGTCTATGACCTGCCCCTTAAAGAATAGGGTACTTAATAAAGATTGTCTAAGGTGCTATCTTGCTTGTTATGTGTTTAGATAGCAATTCAGAGACCTACAAGAAATATACTCCAGTGATTGCACCCTATCACAGTTCCCTTTGAAGGTACTTTTAAAAGAATTAGTAGGCTTCAATACTATCATGGCTATTTAAGATTGTGTTTAAATGCCTCAAGGTCAGGTCTGACCTTTTTCTCCCACACAGGAATGTAAGATCTCAATCACACCCCAGTGAGAGAATGCACATTTTTCCCCTACTTAAAAATCCATAATGCCATTAAAAATGAATACGTTGTTAAATAAATGTATGATGCTAAGATTAAATCTGTTTGCATTTCCTGCCCTCTGTCAATTATTAATATTGTCCATAAGAGAGAGATGAATACCTACACAGCGGGGTATAAACATCCAGAAAACAATAGAAGCTTTACCTTTTGAAGGAGAATTATTTGCTCAGGTTTCACACCTAATAGGAAGCAGTTCTGAAATAAGGAGCCTGGTTTTGCACCTGACAGCACATGACTGAGCAGAATGAGCAGCTGCTCAAATCTGGTCACAGGGAACTGGCAAGGGCACAGTCCATCAGTGGATAAAAGCCATGTGTTTGCATCTTCAGAGTCAATATAGGAGGAGGAATGTATATCTGAGGACAAGAACTGGAGTCAGAAGCTAAACAATTAACATTGCTTTCATGCCCCTCTGTAATTAACGCAGATCAAAGAGGACCTGAAACCATCGATTTCACCAGAAACAGGAGACAGCAGAGTAAGCACCAGCACTAACAGCTCCACAGCAGACACAAAAGCACCTATTGCAGCCACAGGTACAGAGCTGCAACACCAACACAAAGCAGCCAGAAAAAAACTTTGAAATGAAAGAACAGAATTTTTACGCTCCAAGGTCTGTCAACATAAGGACAGTGTATGAGAAAAGCTGTTGTTTTACAAAGTCAGCAAACAGGGTTTACACTAATACAGCTTTACACTAATACTAAAACATTCATTCTATTGGTAAAGACATTAAATACAAAAGGTATATATTAATAGAGAGAAGAAGGGAAAAAGGGAAATGTGTCATAGTTCTTTTAATTTTGTGTTTACAAGCTGATTTTCCTTGCATGCATCAGCTGAACTGGTAGCAGCATTTTCTTTCTGTAAAGAGCATTACATTTAAATCCAGCAGTGATGAGTTTTGCGCTTGGCACCACCAGGTGAATATTTTTTGACTTTCCATCTGTTTGCCTGTGAGAAACCAACAAATACATGGTGCTTTGCAATTAAGAAGCATAAAGATCAGACATTACCTGGAAGAAAATGCAGGAGACATTGCTTGAAATACAAGTAAAAGGCGAGAAAGAACAACTCAAAACCATGAAGGTGACACACACACAACAGCCATAGCTCTTCAAAGTGGAGAATAAGCACTTGTCCACTGCATTATTCCATTTCCACGACTGTGTTTGTTTGGAAAGTGATGCCTGTGTGAGCTACACTCAAGGGTGATGTTAAGGGTAATAAAGTGCCATGACTACAAATCAGCAAATCAGTACAGCATGTGTGAAATACAGACGAGGAGGGAACTACAAAGCAGGAAAAATTTCCAGCAGAAGATAAAGGACAATGAAACAGAAAGTGCTTTTGCCTGTATCTTGTGTTTCATTGATAGCACTGCCTGGTGTCACTTTATATTTTCCCCTTTTGATCTGCCAGGTGAAATGCTCATCTGTTCCATTATATTTTTACACTGACTCCACAGAATCATAACATATTGGGTTGGAAGGTATCAAAGTTGCAATGCCAGACCTTGTTCTGAGGCAGGATCAAAAATATTTTATAATTTGTGCTAATTCCAGGAAACTTTGGATTGGCAAGTAACTTCTGGGCTGAACTTTGATTTCATCATTTTAAGTATGGTGGGTCCAATATGTGCTTTTACTCAAGTACAAATAATCATACCAGATGTCAATCCTTACTGGGATCACTTCATTTCAAAGATTATTATGGTGGTCTATTATTGTGAAGCTGCATTAGCTGCTGTATACTTTGTGGTGATGAAGCAGTGTTTTTTGTTGGTTTATACCGTTTCCTGAAGATCAGCCCTTTGACTGTGCACACCAGGAGACTAATAATGGAGTTTATATTCACTAAATAATATTTTGTTTGGCACATCCATGGTCTTCCACATACAATAAATTAACATCATAGCAGAAAGTGATAAATTGGTCAGATTAATCCTGTGCTTTGCTTGAGCATCTTGCCACAGATAATATTAATAAACAAGATAAGAAATAAAAAGATGTTTAAAGCCTTTAAAATAATTCCCATTCACCTGGCTTTACAAAGGACTGTGACCAGTTAAAAATGGAATCTTTTATATTTAGATGCCAATAGCAGTTTACTTTTGATCAGTCTGCCTGCGGATGAATTCAGACCCACTGAGAGGCTTTAGTGGTAAAGCTTCTGAAATTTCCATTGAATGCTGCTACTGAATGTTTGCATGTATCTGATCAAAAATTACCATGAATTACCATTTCTGATAAGTGTTTATTAAAAGCTGGAGCATGGCAAGTTGCTAAGTGTACTAGCTTAAAGCAGTTTAAGCAGAATACAGCTTTTGTTACGGTGATATATTCATACCTATTCCAGATGAAAAGATCTTTATAATCAGAGAACTTCAGAGAGCAACCAGTTGTGTCACATAACCTCTGCACTCCTATCTGCTGCCTGGGCCAAAGACAAATGTGCAGCATCCAGCAAGTGCCTGCCCACACCAATAGCTGTCGCTTTAACTATCAAGTGCTCAGCCTTTATTTTTCCCATTAAACCGTGCTTCTCTTTTACTTAGAACAATGCTGCCTGCTTTTATGAAAAGCTTGAAAAAGGCTTCATCAAATAAAGCATAGTGAAGTGCAGCTGGTTCATTCTTGTCTCTTGTGAAGACAAGCCAAAGAGGCTGCAGCAAAGAGTCACTTTAACCTGGCATAAATCCAGACTGCTTACAAGAGGTATTCTGGAACTCTCCTGGCTCTTTTTTCCAGCTGTGTCAAGGTTCTGGTTCATACTGCTGCATGATGGGGCATCATCAAGTCAGATAATACTCTTTTTCTTTGGTTCTTTTTCTTTTTTTCATGTCCAAGTTAATTTCCATTATGTACCTAGGATGTCTAGCAATGCAAGTCTTTGACAGCTTATGCTGCCCAACAGAGGTGCCAAGAATCAGTCCGCTGAGGCAAAGCAAAAGGTGGGCCCACCACTTTCAGAGGTAGCAGTGATGTCTCTGGGATGAGAGATCCTGTATAATCACAGTTTCATGTTCAAAAGGCAACATCCTGTCATGAATGCAACATTCTCAGTGCTGTAGTCTCCCAGTTTAAGAAGGCAAACTGCTATCTCAAACTAAAACATCTACCTTTTAGGTAAAGGTGTGTATGATATGATGATCTGTGGTAAGAGAAGACTAGACTCAGTGACACAGGAGTTTTATTTCAGTTTTACAATTTTATTATTGCCACTTAAAAATACACTGTTACTAACTTCAGGATCAGTGTTCAGTTCTAGCAATGACTGTAACAGCCTCCTGAAGACCAAATATAATTGCAATCCATTAAAGAGAGAGGGTTAGGGATGGAACTGAAGATCTGAGCCTCTGGTTGTCTCCACTGCTCTATTTTTCACAGCTCCAAAAATAAGCTTTCTCAAAAAATACCCTAGGATCTATTCTAAGGGTCCTAAGCATCACCAATGCAACACCATTTAGGATTTAGCAGACACAAGAATTTAGAGACAAAAAATCCCTGCCTGAAGAAACTATTGTCTTGGGTCCCCATTATCCAAAGTCATGCCAATGGGTGCACAGAGCCTCTCTGAAGTCCTGGGAGCCCAATGGAGATTCTATAAAGTTTGGTTTGGACCAAAACTAGAATTAGGAATTCAGGGAAGGTCAAGGAAATGAATGTCCTACCAATCTTTGGGGATCAACTGGCTTGATCCCAAGGAAGATGTAAAGGAAAAGGAATTAAGAAGTATGGGAAAGAACATATGTGAAAAACCTGCCTAAAGTAAAAAATGAAGAGCTAAACAGAAAGGGCGTAGGATACAAAAATGAAAAAGAGAAAATGCTTAGAGGTAATAAAAAAAAAGGATTTGGGCCAAAATGTTTGTCAAGCACTCTAAGTAGAAGCAAGACCTGACAGTAGTTGGTAAGAGCATAATGCAGCAATGTGACAGGATGGGTCTGAGAGAAGCAGTAAGATCCCAAAGAGGGTGAGCATCTGTCAGAGTCAGTCTCTGTCCAATTTCATGCTCCAGAGAGAGTGGGGAAGCTCAGGCCACCTCATTTTCCACCCAACCACGTCAGGATGACACCCTGAGGCACAGAACTTTCCATGTTGTAGGTATTTATTCCTTGAGCTTGTCATCCCATAATGAACAAGGATCACAGCTAGTCATCTGCTTGTTTGAGAGGGCGCCGGGATCCTGACAGCTTGCTAAGCAAGCAGCAAAGCTAGGGAGGAGTGGAAAAGGTGTGGAAAGAAATGTGAGAGATCTCACAGTTAATATGGAGTGGAGGCAGTGATGTAGTTATAGCCCTGCTTTTATTTTCACTTGATGGCACAAAAAGGAAGGTGAGGAAGAGTCTTTTAAATGAAACATGACATTCCCTTATTAAAGTCTGATTTAGACTTCAGCAGTCTTTCTGCTTTGTACGTGTTTCAGTGCTCCCACACCATGGGCAGCCAAACAGAAGAGACTGAATAAAATTAATTTCAATGGTAATTTCCCGAACAACGAGGGCTTGTGTTCGAAACAAACAGTCCTTTTGGTGTTGTTATCAAAGATGACAGGGCTAGCCATGTTGTAAATATGAAGAGGAGAGTCACGGTCTCATTTATAGACTTAAAAGTCCTGCTAGGCATCTTTGTTTCCTGAGCAAACAAACCTCTTGTGGGGACTACATGGAAAAAAAATCTCATTATCCAGTTTTGTGGGGGCTGCCGTAGCTGGAAACAATTGCCTTGCTGCCAGTTTGTCAAAAGCATCATTGTCCAGCAGTGGGCTGCTTTGGCCCCACCAAGGTCCCAGCATCTATTGTTACAGTTTGATGCAGCTTCCACTCACATCAAAAGTGGAGCAGAGTCAGCATTCTCTGCCACATGTTGGGGTGACCATACGTAACAAATCTGCTGCATTCCTGGCCTGTGATCCTTGGAGTCACAGGCTTTGTTTGGGTCCAGAGACAGAATGAAGTAACCCCTTCCAATAATTTACAGTAATCTCTCACACCATGAAGAACACCCCAAGCAGAGTATTTACATTAAATACATACAGCAGGTGACCTTACATTTGAGGAAAAACTAGAAAGTAACTGAACAATCCTCAGAAACATTATTAATAACGCTTCCAGACAAGGAAGTGTGGGTTTCTCTATCTCATCAGCCTGCCACTGCAGCCACGGTTTGCCATAATAGGATTCAAAGCTCCTCCTGAGATTGTATCTGCCCTCAAGGGTAAATAAAGTCAGAGCTGGAACTTTCTGACACAACTTTGTCATTGCCTTATTAATATTGTCAGGCAGTGACCGCAGAATGGGCGACATCAGCAGCACAGCAATTTTAAGGAAACCTTTCCTATAATGAAAGTATCAGCAGTGGTGGCCAACAATCATACAAATACTGTTGGGAGGCTTTTCTTCACTTACTTTTCTATGGAGCCCACCTTTCTCCAATACACAGTGGGAGACCACTTTGTTGTTGCTGAGTTCAATGGAAAATGCACAGTTGCCACATAATTCACTATTATATGCATTTAGGACCTGACCAAAAGCCAGCTGACATAAATGGCACAGCTGCTATTAAAACTAGGAAGGACTGTGGTTTGGACTCTCGCAGAGAAGTGTTCCCAAGCATAAAGCTTTACAGAAGATTATCAGCTAATGAACAACACCTCTGGAGGGGATGCTGTTTGGAAGGTAACATTAAGTTTTCAGAATTACTCGGTTTAAAAACTGTGGTTTGGTTCAGGTTTGCAAGTCAGTGTCTACCTAAGGAGAGCTATGAGCATTCATTAATCCTTATAATCCCTTCCAATTCACATGTGTTTATAAGGATGCTATTCTGGTCTTGCCTCAGAGAGATTTTTGGACCAACTCCCAAAACTGCAATGTGGTAAGCACACTGCTTTAAAAAAAAACCTCTTGGAGGTCATCAGTTTATGCTTGGGTATTTTTAAATGCTGCAGTAAAAAAGGCCTGACACTTGCCAGACTTAGAACATAGCACAGGGTTTATACTGGTTACCTGGGGTGTAAATTAAATAACAAGGTTCTGTAGCTCCCAAGCTACCTCCCCCACTCTAGCCAGCTCTGCACATGCTCTTCTCTCCATGGCAATGCCCTGGGGTGCATCAAAATATCATGGTCCTCAGGGAACAAAAAAAGATACCTGAAGGCCATGAGCAGGTACAGAAGTAAACACATGCTGCAACTGGGACCAGCTTTTCTTTCTGGCTGATGGGCCTTGGAGATGAGAAGGCAGGACAGTACTGTGTGAAAGTGACTCTGCCAGTGCCCCTGCCTCCTGCTCAGAAGAGCTCTTTATCTATCAAACTAGTAGCTCTTGCAGACATGCAATTCTCTTGACAACTGTGTGACAAGGTGTATGCTACTAAAGGCAAAAGCCAATTCATCCCAGCATCATCCAAAAGCTCATAAAAGCTCTTTCACTACAAGGGCCCCCTTGCTTCTTAGTCGAGGAAGAAGTAAGCCCCTTCATCCAGTGGGATTAGACCACAATGCCTTCTACCAACTCTGCTGGAACAATCAAGCCCTTTTCAGAGCAAATGCTTTGAGAATCAGGAAAGTAAAGAATTCAGTACTTTGAGATATGGTGGCTTTTGTACTGGCACTCTGATAAGAAAATTATATAATACAGATATGCAGTTGCATCCTTTGAATTCCCATACATTCTTCAGGCAACTCATATCACACAGAAGGCCAGCTCCGACCCTGAACAAAATAAAGACATTGAATGGTTCTTACCTGATGTCTATCTGGATCTTGGCCACGTGTTTGGAATTTTAGGTGTGTTTGTGGGACTTGGAAGATACACTGTTTTTGTGGTGGCTTGCATGCTGAATTACTTGCAGTGAGGAACCCTTTCTGAACATCCAAAATATCAACATTTAGCATGGCTGCTATTGAAAGAAACCAAAGACCTCCCAGAACATTTCTTTACTAATGCACACATCATCAGTGCATAAAAGGGTCATGAAAAGGGTTTCCTTTTGTGACTTTTGTCACAAAACCCTCTGGGCAAAGCAGTTTGCAAAGGGTTGTGCAGGGGACTGACTGAACACGTTGTGTAGAAGTGGTTTTCCTCAAAAAGTACAACTCAAACTCCAGTAAGCTTCTCTACAAGCTCATTCCTCCACTGTACCCACAAGATTTGGGGGCCACAAAGACAGAGGCCTTTCCCAGAAAACTTTGCAGGGAAGTTTGCAAAGACACCAATGACAAAGCTGCAGACACAAGATCTGCTGCAACCTCTCCTGCAGGTTCATGTGCCCAGCAGCCCCACAAGCTGCATCACCCCTGAACTGCTGTGTGCTCTTTTAAAGGGACCAGGCTGTTTTGCATTCCTGCAGACACAGGGGAAGGATCTATATGCCCTGCACTGAATGATCTAATGTAATCTGGGGACAAAGCAGCTATTAATCACTTCTATTGATATACAGTAGCTTTATTAATAGAAAAACTGCCAGCAGTGTCAATTACTCATACACGTATGCATGCATATTCTATACAAAGAATGGAAAAGACTTTCACCTTCTATTGGAAATGTAATTGGTAGAATAACTTCTGAAATGTGGGATCAGGTTTTAATAATGTTGAAGTATTGTTTTGTATCACTCTCATGCCCTAATTTATCTCTGCCAAACAGCAAGGCAGGCCCAGAGGCATCTGAATGCTGTGATTTACTGGCTTGCTGACTATCTGTGTATTAACATCAGATCTGTGATTGTTTCCCAGTGCCATGCTAAATACAGAAGAGGATAAAAAATGAGTTGATCATAGGTTATTAAGGGCAGATGACCTATCTGATGGCGAGAGCAAGCTCTTTCCCCACATCTCCCTTGCACAGAAATTGAAGCATGTGGTGTGATTCAGCAGTTTAAACTATTTTCCTCCTCCAGCTGTAAGTGGTTACCATACTCTGCCCCAGACCCCTGCAGTACCTGGCAGGGTAAGTGGGCTGGAGAGGGCAGCAGGGATGCATCTAGGTCCCGGTGAGCAGCTGTCCTGCCCCAGAAAGCCCTCTGCATGCTGGTTTCTTTCCCCTCCTTTGCCATGCTGAGGAACCAGTGCTGCCAAGGAATACTGGAGGGATAGTAAGAGAACAGGTTCCACTGGTGCCAGTGCCATCACACCATATGGCTGCTTGTAATGTCAGAGGGCTGGATTTGATGATCCAGGTGTCCCTTGCCCTTCATATAAGAGATGAATGGTATTTAGATATGGAAGATATTCAAGAGTAAAGCCATCTTCTCCATGAATGCTGAATGCTGTCATTGACTGAGAAACCCATCTCACCTGACAAACTTTTGATTTCAAAACATATAAATAAACCTAAGAAGCTTCACAATGCAGAGATTTCTGATGAACCAATTACAAGTTTTTCTTTGTTTGCCATAGGTACTTTTCCACTAAAGTCAAACCAAGTTTTCCCTCTGTTAACTTACATGCCCCAGAAGCTCAAATTCTGTGGAGGCTTAATTACAGTTTCAATTACAATTACATTGCCAACCCCCTTTGGTGCATCTCAGTGTAAGCTGAACTTAACATATGTTATCAGCAAACTTACGGCCCTGCAGCAACAACTACAACAACAACTAGGCCCCTGCACAGCTATCCTGCACATCTAGGAGCCTCCAGGAAAGGGATACAAAACATTTTCAGCCAACTTGCATACAATCCAAATGATGTAATTTATTTAGGAGCCACCTTGCATTCCTGTGCTCCTGACACAGGTAGCAGGCTGCAGACACAGAGGTATCAGCCCAGCAAGGTGCTCACTGCAAGCACTCCTCCCCAGCACCAGGTCACACATCCCTTGGCAATACATCTGCCATTTTATCAGCCATGTGACTCATAAATACTTCTCAGCTTTGGATAAAACAAAGGAGAAAGCTGGAGCATGTTGAGACAGAGTTTTTCTACAGGCAACCCTGCCTTCTCAGCACAAAGAGGCAGCTGAGCTGCTCTTTCACAGCCTGAAGCATCCATAACACCTCTACACCCACCAGGACCAGAGAACTCATCAAAACTGACACATTAGGGCCCTGTGTGCTCTTGGCAAAGTCATCTCACCTCCTTAAAACTTAGTAAACCAAGCCACAAAATGAGCCGAAAGAAGGTCCTTTATAAATATATATATATATATATATATGTGATTTCTAAATTAATCCAAACAAGCTCTCTTGTGTAACTTCATTTTTTTCACACAAGGCACAGAATAACATAGCTATGTGAAAAAATCCCTAGACTAAACAGAGAACACCTTTTTGAGCTGTCCACCCCTTCAGAAGAGATTTGGAAAATCAGTTTGGTGTTAGATCACACTTAATTTTTGTTATCAAGCTGAAGACAAGAAAAAATTTATGATTATCATAAAATACAATAAAATCCAAGAAATTGGACCTTAAAAATCATCTGGTCCCAACCCCCATTGTCATGAGCAGGGACACCTCCCACTAGATCAGGTTGATCAAATAATCAATTTAAAAGTTCATTTAGAGCAGGTGAAGGTGGATCTTGATCATCTAGAGCACTGATCTTATCCCACATGACCATACTGACATCTTAATATGATTTTTGACTAACGTTAACATGAATACCTGTCTTAAGTTTTATACAGCATCCATTATGGAGATATGAAAGCAGTATGGCTCAAGGGAAAGGGGTGATTCTGAAGTCTCAACATGCAGTAAGAAATAAGATTCTTTTCCTCTCTAGAAAGTTAATTTCAGAAATCCTACAGTGAGGTTAACAGGATTAGTTTTCCAGTTGCCACTGACTTTGCAAGTATAATACCAGATGAAGACTGGAGAGAGAGGGGAGGGGGAAACTGACTCTTCAAAATGCTGGTTAATTGCAAAGTATCTGTATTGCTTAAAAAGCGACTTGCTGACAGGGAGAAAAATGTATCAAAGCACAGAGGAGATACATCAAAATAGCAAAATTTAGCTGAATAAATCTCAAGGGATGACAGAGGATCCATTGCTTAGAACTCATATGGAGGGATTTCTTGTCCTGCTTGCATCTTGCATTAAGCAGTCTTTTCTTTTCTCCCTTTCTTTTTCAAGACTAGCCAGAAATTACTCCACACAGATCAGGAGTTGGGATTTAAAGCTAACTGTTGGTGCAGATATAATATCCATGAAAATCAGTTTGAATGGGAGGTGGCTGCTTGCCTACCCTTGGAGGTGCAACTACATTATCCATGTAAATACTATTCTGAAGGCAGATGAACTTCCAACAGATCAGAAGCAGTTGCTTTAAAAATATGAATATGTCACGTAGTTTCATATTCTGATGCGAGGGCTGATCCCCTTGTTTGAATTCCCTGCCCTAGGCTAGGGTGAGGTACCAGTCTCATGCACAGCTGCTTCAGAGACCAAGGCAAAGAGAGGGTGAGATGTTTTCCCTAGGGAATTGCCTCTACCAAAGAAGCTCACAGCTAAATGCTAGCTAGGAAATTTCCACCAGCCTAACTAACACTTCCAATTGCCTGAATCAGCTCAATTTCTCCACGTAAAGTTCCAGTTCCACCTACTAATTAGCAATCAGTTGAAATCAATACTCTGCATTGGCAACTGACATCCTCCATCTAAAGGATGAACTATCATCGCTGTGGTAGCTCCGTGGCATCTGAGGTGAGCACAAAAAAGAAGCTGAGGGCTGAAGAAAAACTTGTTCGCTTACAGTTGATGCCAAAAGCCCTCTTTTAAAATAAAGACAAGGGGAGTTCTGAGCTCAGCCTTGCTGCAGAAGGGCATTTGCTGTCTGTTCCCCACCCACTTATCCCCATGTCTGGGTAAGAATCTATCTGAAAGCCATCTTGCCCTCAGGAGGAAGCAATACATAAAAAGGCAGCAGTCAGGAGCAATTTCTGGCATGGTGGTTTATCAGAGGAGCTGGTTTTCACCCCAACAGCCTCACTCTGTTCCTGCAGGGCAGCAAACCCCATGACCCCTCGAGCCTGTATTTGTACATCATTCTGGTGGCTTCTGCATATTCTGTATCCATGTGGTGGTCCTCCTTCTCCTAAACCTCTCTACCAGAGAACACCTGGAAAGGATAGTTTGTCACCATTACTTTAGGCTTCCAGTAATCAGATCCCAATGACAATTCAGAGAAAGAGCAGGGCATTCAGATCTACTCTCAGAGACACAAAATAAGCCACTTGGTGCAATTAATAAAAAATGATGGAACAAGCCTAGGCCATTTGGTTCATCAGAGTTCACTTAGATTTTCTATTTAACGCTCTATTTCCTCCAAGAAAGCAGCTTATGATTTATCGAGTAACACCAGTGTGTTTCTACCTCGATGGCTTTAGCTTGGAATGCCAACTGAAAATATGTTTTATTCTGTTTGTACGTGCATAGAGACCTAGTTTTGTGGTGAAGACACCCGGTACACACCACCTCTCCTTCCATTCCCTGCCTGCTGGGGGCTACTATCACTTTGAGTCATACAGATTCTTACTTTTACCACACTCTCCACCCTCTATCCCAACACTACATTCCACCCCAGAGGTCCTCTGGCACTGGACTAAAGAAGAGGAATGTGCAGGTGTGTTCCAAACTCATCCTCCCCATTACTGCTGAAACTTGGCATGCAGTG
Organism: Trochalopteron elliotii; assembly: GCA_024734555.1. NCBI lineage: Eukaryota > Metazoa > Chordata > Aves > Passeriformes > Leiothrichidae > Trochalopteron > Trochalopteron elliotii. The sequence goes on along the minus strand of JANPWX010000134.1, from coordinate 1,606,271 downwards.
TCCCACCCACTTGGAAGAAATGTCCTGGAGTTACTCCTGAACTTAAATGCCACAATCTGGAAATAAGGAGAAAAAATAAGTTTTCACACTTTTCCATTCAAAATTAATTTCCCCAGTTTTCCATCTGACATTCTTCAGTCAAATCCCAAAGAACTTCTTGACCTGCAACTGCCTGTTCATATCAAGGAGTGCATGCAGCATCCCCAAACCTCCCACTGTGTACCAGGGAAATCAGCCCGCTCCAGATCTGCCCTATTTCTTCCTCCCAGTCTCTTGGAGCAGCTGACAGTTTTTAACAAGGAGCTCTTTGTTCCATCAAGTGCTACACTGGATATTACCAGAACTTTCAAAATGGATGTTTTAAAATTCCCCACTGCTTTTGTAATGGGGTTTCTCTCAAGGCCTCACAGGGTCCTCTCCCTTTGCCTTAATGGACACAAGCTTCTGCAGCTCTCCCCAGGAAAAGGACTAAATTCAGTTTTCTTCAGCTTCAGAAGACTGGCTACAACAGCTGAAAACAAGGAAATCTGAGGAAATCCAATGAAATCCGAGCAGGTGTCATATCCTGCTTATCCGCCCCCTGACCATAGCCCATATGATGAAAACAAGGTTCCTGCACTGAAGAGCAGCCAGATATCAGTGTCTCAGGTTTTGATTTATTTCCTGGAAACTGATTTCTCAAATGTTCAGTTCTTTTGGTAAACCAGGCAACTTCTGCTCCAAAGGCTTTGCTTTGTGAGCTGTTCTCATTAGCTTCATGTGTTTCATGTTTTTACCCACCATATTCTTCATACTTTCACAAAAAATTCCGTTTGCTGTGCAGTGACCCAGTTTCACAGCACATCTGACATCCCTTTGATTTTTTTTTGCTGCCTGCTCTTCACTTACAGGTAAGAGCAGACATAAGAAGTCAGCTGGCTTCTTTGTGCGGGTCATTTAGACAGATTAGAAACACTGAAGGAAGCACTAACTCCGCTTCTGGCTTCAATCAATACTTCCTCCGAGTTTGACACAAGTCCTCTCTATTTTTTAGCAATCCTTTGCTGTGTGATACACTGACTGCCTGATCTCTTCAGGCTGAATAGCAACCTGGCAAGTGGCACTTCAGTAGGTTGCTGCAGAATCCAAATAATGTGTCCTGCCAAGTCCTATCATTACCCAGCCTTCTTTTTCATGTATGTGTATACGTGCTTGTTATGGCAGAGGCACTAGAAGGGAGAATAAAGCTAACAGAAGGGAGAGGACATGTCAGCCTTAACCGTGCTTTCCCTGATGGTAACAATTGAACAGCTTCCAGCAAAAATATTTAGTTATGTTCATTGTGTGCAAGATTCAGTATCTTACTGTCTGAATGCATTTGCTAAGTCACCCCAGTAAGTGGATGCATGTGCATGTTTACTCATTTCAGCTGAAATGTTGAGGTGTCTCACGCATTACTGATGACTCTGGGGATGCAAAAGTTACTTCCTTGATTTCCTTTCCACTGCCTGGGGAGAGGTAAGAGCCTTGGAGGCAGCAGTGGTGGCATATGACCCAGTGATTCCCCTCTGATCAGCCTTGCAGCAGAGGGAGACCATCCATTTGTTCAGCTACTCGAGGGCAAAGCTGAAGCTGGTTCAAAGTGGTTGACACTGGAAACAGAAGGTCCCGTGGTCACCATGGGTGAAGTAACCTCCCCTGTCTGCCTCCCTTGGTGTCTAAGTCCCAGCCTGGACCTCTCTGCACTCGCCCCTGACGTGGCTGCAGTTGGGTCACCCGTGGGCTGCCCCAGTCAGAGGGGCTGTGCACCACAGTTGCCCCACATGGCTTTGCACCACGGCCAGCCTGAGCCCCCTCCACCTCCAGCTCTGCACACTGGCACAGGCAGCATGCACAGAGATAAACCAGGAGATGGCTGTCTTGGAGGTCTCTCCTCTTCCTTCTCCAGGAGCAAAGCCATGTCCATAAGGGTGCTTTACATTCTCCCCCAGTTCCATGTGTTTCCAAGCCCCACATAAGTTGTCTGTCTCTTCAGGTCCCTTTTGATTCCCTGGGTTTCTGGATCAACCCCTTCTGTGCTCTGCAGATTAGCATTTGCCAGGATGTGGATGGGGATCCTACAGCACACTGGGATAACACCACACTGTAGCAAAAGATAGCTCTGCCTTTCTGAGCATTTCCTCCAGAGCATTCCTCTCCCTGCTTTCAAGATCTCTCATCTCCTAAAAACCCTCAGGCTTTTTTCTTTCATGGCTCTATACTCTTTTAATGTAAGCATGAATCAAATTCTGTTCTTTGTCACTCCCATCTCTAGACCCAGAGTCACAGAGGAGATTTACGAAGTTACACTGGATTTACACCAGGATAATGAGAGAAAAAATTGGCCCTTTGTCTTTATATTTTAACTGCTTCCCATCATATTTTTTATTTGTGGCAGTGTTATTGTTAGATTTACTTTGATGTTCCTGTTTGAAATTCATTAATCTACAGCATGCTTTAGGAAAGCTCTTTGTATTTGCTCTCTACTTGGAATATGAAATTACTTCACTTTAGAAAGTATGTTATAATATTCTAAATTTATGACATTACTATTATCTGAGGAATCTCCAGCTATTCATGCATATTCCCCCTTTGTTTCAGGCCCTTCAAAGTTAGTACAGCTAATTCTACATTTTCTTCTCTTGGCATCAGTTGTACATTATACTGAATGCTATTAAATTACAGATCCCCACTCCTTTTCCTGGAAGCTTGCTGGCTGGCAGGGTAAGATTAGATCTGGATATTATATGCAAGGGTTTTTTTAACAGCTTAGCTTTAAGATGTAGATACTATATGAAGCTTCAGTGTGATGCCATCCTTAAAAGCATTAAAAAAATTGCATTAAGTAAAATGATGTCACTTCTAATCAGAAATTTTATCCCTTTCTTTCTTGATTAGTGTAGCCTTTAGCAGATTTACTAAGTATCTCAGCTAGCTCCAACGGTTTCACCTCATGGCAACTTGAGTCAGCATTTCTGGCAGAAAGCACAGCCATTGAGTGAAATTCATAATGCAAATTAGCATTCCACACTGGAACCAAGGAGGTCATTAGCAAATGTTTCCAAATGACCTGTGGCAAGCCCACTTCCTCACCAGGCCTGCTTTAGGAAAAATCTTAATTATTCCCAGAGGGAAGGGGGAAAAGCTTCCTGATGTTCAGCTGGACAAGTTGGCAGGGGCAATGGCAGCAGCTGTGCTGGGCTGTGCTAGGGGTGTCCTTGCCAGCATGTCCCAGAGAGGGCTATCCATGCCTCTCTCCATGCCCAGTGGTCCCTGCGACAGCAAATAACACAGTCCTGGTGCCAGGGAGCCACTCTCCATGGAGGACACCTCTCACCCTTGCATCCTTCAGAGAAGCACATCCTGACACCTCCCAGTTACTCCCCATCAGGAAAAACCCAGACAACCTCATGTATCTGTTGATCTTTTCGAAATTAGGTAGTTCAATATGTTTAATATAATGTATACTGTAGTAACACAATTATACATGTGTGACCTAGTGCATTTGTCAGTTATTGGATTTTTGAGAATTTTCTCACTAATTTTACACATGCATGACTGCATTTACCCGTGTCAAAGCTTTTATTTGTGTCCTAACTGATAAAACCAATAAAAATCTATCTACATATTTGCAGCCTACAAATTCATTCTCTCAGGGGTCCCTATGTAAAGTCCATGCAGTTGCTTTCATAGCTTTTTTTCCCCTTTGGAAACAAACAAAATTAAATTTTTTATATATATAATTATAAACAAATATAATTATTTTAAAAAAATACCTTCTGAAATATTTAATGTCAGCAGTGAGCTTATTAGCTATTATTTGCTTTGCTGGGAAATGCCAGGTTGCAGAGCAGATTGCTATCTCTGGCCAAGTCAGGATGGGAAGATCATCCAGCCCAGGACTCGTGAGATGGGCCAAAGGAGAATGCTGGCAGACCAGTATGACTCCAGACAAAACATACTGAGATATTTGTGCAGAAAACATATCCTTTATCCTGTAACAAAAGTTTGTAGCTCAGGGATTTCCCAAGTCAGAGAGAGTGTCCACATAAAGGTTTACAGTCACTTTCTGTAGCATCTCCTTTTCCCCACCCCTTGCCCAGGTGCTGTGGCCTCAGGGCACTCCCACGCTGGTGGCAGCTGCCAAATTAAGCAGGTGAAAGGTAAGGTCAGACCCTGTGTGCCAGACCAGGTTAGAGAGAAGATAAATGGGATTTCTCCCAGGACAGACTAAGGCAGATCAGGCCTCCCTGTGCCACGTCTGTGCCCCTTTGAGCCGCTGACAACTTGGCCCTGCAGTGGTGTCCAGTGCTGAAGGAGATTCTCCTGATATGATGTAAAATAAAAAATACTCTCTGTTTGCTGCTGGCTGTTTCTCCATGGTGCCTTCACTGAAAGGCTGGGCTAGAAGCAGTGAGTTCCCAAAGGTAGTGATGGTGACAGCAAGGATGGATGGATGGACGGATGGACAGACAGACAGATGGGTGAACTGCTTGCTCATACACCTGTCCACTGCCATCAGCGTAGGAGCTGCTCTCACCAGGGCTTCCCATTTACTGCTGATGTAGATTTAACTTTGGAGGCTTCACCCATAGCCATTGTTTGAAGTCCATGCTGGCCGTGGGGGTGGAAGTCATGCAAGGGACAGGCAGCACTCAAAGCTGAATTTTGAAGCAGAGGAATTTCTCCTCCTTTTCTCTCACCCTTTCCTCAAGTCTAAGCCCTGGGACAATGTTCCCAGAGGAGAGATTCCTTTCCCTGAGTTTATTAAAGAAAATGCAAAGGTGGCAGGACAGGACTGGTGGTCTTGCTGAGCTGCCAGGTGACATGGGATGGCTTCAGAAGTCCAGCACACACTGTCCCTCTGTGCCTCTCCATGAGCAGGACCCAATGCCATGCACAGCACAGACCCAGAGCCTCTTTCCATTCCAAGAGACATCAGAAGGACTTGGCACCCAGCTACCCACAGGCCACATGAGAGGCTGCACACCCTCCTGCATTACCTTCTACCTTACCGTCAGGACACACAACCCAAAAGATTCTCAGAGTCCTAATTAAATGCATAAATTGCACAGAGCAACACAAAATGCGTCTGTGGCTTTGAAGGACTATGACAATTTTAGGCAGATGGCAAGATAGGAATTAGCACTTCTTGCAGCACCCAGCCAGAACAGATGCAATACATAATGAGGGTCAGGCAGCAGCACACAGCCCAACTCCCTTTGCTCTCCCAGCAAACACAGAAACACTAAGTCACTGTGTCACTACGGATTTTGTTGCTGGAAACATGACGAGTGTCAATTGTCAAGGTAAATTAGTAATGCTGCATAAGCAGGAGCTGGAGGTAGAAAAGGAGGTGTGAAAGAGGCAGCTCTAGAGACACAATGCTTCTTAAAGCAGCTTCTCTAAACTCTTCCTTCTCCTATATGCATAATTGCTGTTTGTGAGAGGTGCACAAAGTCAGTAACTCCCTCTGAAGTGGTTGTTTGTTTTAAATTCTTGATGGGAAATATATTAAGTTAATTAAAATTGTTACAAGGGTAGTGATTCATGAGGCATTTGACTGCAGAAGAATAATGCACCTACCTGGCTACCTGTCTTGTTGGTCCATTTCTTTGTAAATTGCTGCATTTTAACTCATGAAACAGTAAAACATCAGAGCAGAGCAATGGAAAGTTACTGTGTGCATGAATTATATTCAGGAAGGAAAAAAGTATAGGCTTAATTTGTCAGCAGGTATGAAAATAGATCTTGAGGCATTATCTGAACTTAAGAAAAAATTTTAATTGGCTGCCTGGGGCCCTCCAGTATTTTCATTTTTCTAAATGAATTATGGTATATTCATTATACAATAGGTGACTACAAGTGTAGAAGTGTTTCTGTGCATTCATTCAGTAGTTCATTCACAATCTGAAAAAAAAAGCCAACCAGGTGTAATGAGAAATCCCTGTTTAGGTGGTTGAGTTCCTTCTCCTTTGTTCTGCTTTTCTGCTGGTGGTATTCGAAACCCAAATTTGCATGAGTGAAAAATCTTCCTTGGAAAAGCTAACTCACACTTTGGGGTTCCACTGCCTTGCCAAATAATTCAAGCTGCTTAAATGGATTTTCAAGGTAGATGCTCAAATGCAGATTAAAATGTGAATCCCCTTCCCAGAAAATCATGTAATTTATAAACGAAAAATCTTCAGACCTTGAGGTAGCCAAAGTGACTTGGCTTTTAAAGGAGATTACCTACAAAAGGCTCCGGCTACCATTCAGTTGGAGACTGGATGCGTGACTCTTAAAGCCCCAGAACAAAAGATCAAAGACTGCCTCAGTCAAGCAAACTATTCCAGTGCTGGGTAAATAACTTCTGCTCTGCAAAAAGCATTTTCCCAAATGCCATATCACAGTTTAGATCTACTGACAGGTGCAAATACAGGCTGGAAAAGTGTGAGAAAACACGTCCCACAACTTGTGAGAATGAATTGGTTACCTGAGCATATTCAGTGCCTTTAAAAACTGAGGCACAGGGGCCATAATGCTTATGAGAGTACAGACATAACCTTAGCAAAAGTCAATGCTAGTCAATGGCAGCACTTTTAAGGCAGAAGCCTTTCAGGTGGAGCTTTCAGCTGTCCAACCACCACACAACCCTAAAGGGGTAGCTCTGCCGACCTGCTTCCCAACTGTGTCCCTAAAAACAGCATCTCCATCTTCCCACCAAGCCCCACACCACTACATAGGTTGTCATATCTCTGGGCACAGGGGAAAGGGTAAGGAAATGCATGGCCACTGGTGGGGACAACCTCGCCCTTGAGAGGGGGAACAAGTACTCAGAAGCCCCTCTACCTGCAAAGGTTGTCACAGGGGCTTCGTACTTTCCTGAACCACCCCACCAGCATAAAGACCTCAGGGACCAGATTCCCATCATGCCATCTGTGGTGAACTTTTGCTGTGTAAAATGAGTGCAGGAAGGCTTAAAATGTGAGTGAGGTTTTAAATAGCCCACAAGGCATGAGGGAGACTGCAACATCTGGCTGCTCATCTTCCATCTCAATCAAGTGCCAGATATAATTATGAGGACAGGCAATAAGCAGACAGGAATAATAAGAGAGGAAAGCAAATCTCTTCAAACCTGAACATGAAATCACAGCACCTTCATCCTTCAGAGGTTCAGGCAGTGCAGTAAAAGAGTCACATCTAAGAGGCTTTGAATCTGTGTCATGTCACATGTGCTATCAGCCTAGCACAGAGCATCAGCACTCAAATAATTATTTTCCCAGCAACTAGCACCAAACCCCAGTAGAAGAGAACCGAAGAATTTCTACAAAAGAACATTCACCAGAGAGCTAAATTATAAACCCCGCAATGTGGACATAGTCTTTTTCCAACTCCCAACAAGCATATTCTGCATTCCAGCTGACTCAAGGCATGTCCTGGGTAGTGGATAAGAGCACTCAGCATGCCACAGAGAAGGCTGACTTTGAAACAGCAAGCTTCAGAATACTCACTGGAGAGCTAACACATGTCTCCAGAAGAAGGAGCACAGTGAGGCCTTTCTGCACTTCCCTGCTTTCTGCCTCTTCCACTAGTGCTCACAGCAGGGGTGGAGGAAAGAAAGAAGAGGAAAAAGAAATTAGTGCAATAAATGGCAGCCAGCCCTGCAGCATAAAGATTCTGTACAATCGTCACATTTAACCACAAAGTCATGAGATGTGCCTCAAAGAAAAATCCCTTTGACCCACTGTACCTGCTGGCTTTTGGTATGGTTTGTATCATAAAGACAAAAGAGAGCAAGAATACTTCAAAGCAGCCTGGCTTATTGTCAGGTGTACAGGAATGGGTTAAATCATAGTGCAAGATAGTGCAGTGGTTGCATATTTTTTAATGATTTTTCACAGGTTTTTTTTCTGCTGTCATTTGCAGTACCTTCCCTAGGGAAATCATTTCCTCACCTCTGTGATGGTGGCATGAATGAAGACTGACCCCTGCCTAGGAAGCCACATTTATTTATGTAAGGTGATTGCATCCATAAAATAAAAGCCATTTTTTGTCAGAATTCCTGCATCTCGCTTTTATTCCATCTTACAACTTCTGCATTTTTCTCTGTCATTATCATAGTAAATTACATTGTATTTTACCTTTTATTTAATTGGAAACTTTTATATAAATCTAATTCTCTAATTTTCAGGCTCTATCTTCTGTATCTCTGTGGTTGACAAAATTTTATCTTCATAATAAGTAACCTTTGGCCATGACAGGCCAAAAATCTTTTTCCAGTCACTCCTATGCAAACCCAAAATAATCCACCAATAAACAAAGCACAGCACCTAGACTGGGCAAGTCTGAAAATGCTTCGATGTGAAATAGTTTTCTTAGATGCAGATTGATTCTCAAGTGAGTGTACACCTATAAGCTTAAAGCAAGATATGTACTTTTATATGTGCAATACATCCCACTGGTAGAGAGACTCTGTGGAGAGTTACCACAGAGCAGTGAGAGCACAGTAAATTTGTGCATGAGCCTTATCTTACCTGGGCAGACAAAAGCTCTTATTATAACCCCCATTCCACCTGTAAGTCTTGCCTATAAATATTAGTCACGCAGCACAGAAGAATCAATTTTTATGATGATGACAAACTAAAGCACAAAATTGAGCACTTATATGCAGGTTGCCTTTGGGCCTTTTGATGATTCACAAATTAGTCCTGAACCTCCTGAATCTAACTCTAAATATTTCACTTCAAATATTTCAACTCTTTCAAGTACCCCTTAACATAGCTGGAATTTAATCTGCCTACCACTAGGAAATGATTTGACACAGTCTCTGAGTACAGAAAAATAGATGTTTTCAAGAATAGACTCCTTCAGTTCCTGTATCCAGGGGAGAAAGATTGGTTTTATTTAGTTTCACGTTGTAGGACCAGATTTCTTCACTTCTATTTGGATTGAGTAGTCCTTTCTTTTTCCAAGTAGTTCTGTTAAAATCAAGGTTGTTTGTCTTTACTCTGTCTTAAGCAGAAGCAGACTACATCATCTGAATTATTTTGGTTTCATGTGCAGCTGTTCCTTCTAATGGCATAATCTGATTTTCCCCATTGTACTAAGCCACTTCACTTAGGCCTGTTTATGTTGTACTGGAGCTCAAGGCATACCATCTAAAGTTTTATGCTCTTTGTATAGACATGATCTGTCACCCTGGCTTAATTTTAGGATGTTCTGAGTAGATCTTTGGCAGGTACAAGGCCTCTTTGGAAACAGTAACAGCTTGTCTGAGTTTCACAGTTTGGCAAGAAATAGACACATACAGGACATTTGTGGACATTTTAGTGGGATGAGATCTCACTTCTTTCTCTTTCCTCCACAATGCTAGGCAAAGGCAAAGATATTTTTAATGTACCTTTGTGAGCAAAAGATTACATGAGAATATTTTGTTTGGATTTCTTTTTTTTTTGCTAAAATCTTTGTTTTCAGTGACAGAGGCATTTAGGATGTAACTGAAAGCTTCTTCCTGCTCATTCTGGTTAGGTATGATAATTTTCAACCTTTGGTTCATGAGTTTATTCCCTAATCAGGGCTACAGCATATGTCAAAGCTGTTCACTTTGGATGAAAGGCTTTTCCAGACTGAAAACTCAATTTACTCCAGCCAGTGACATTAAGATAAGCAGCCCCTCAAGGGGTCCCAGTCCTTATCTGATACATTGTGTTTTTTGCAGGCTCTGGCAGACATTAAGTGGAGTTTCATGTACATACACTTGGGACATGTGTACCCTATTGAACAAGACTGTTCATTTGCACATCAAATGAAGCTTTCCAGTAGCTCAGTTGAGTCCTGTTCACTTGCTGAATATCACCCCTGTTAACAAGAGGCTATGATAATGGCACACCTATATATCCTAAAGACAAAGGATTACTGCTCTGAAGGAGGTGGCTATCAATCCCTTGCCTATCCTCTTCTATAATGAATTTCCTGTGACAAAGTAATACCTTTTCATGCCCTTTTTTAAAAAAAATTAGTTATCCCCTAGGAAAGCTTCATCAGATATCCTTCACAGCCCCCATCACAATGCTGGCATCAATTATTGATGTTAGCAACACCGAGGAAGGGTGCCGTGCAAACCCAGAACATGGGTCCATACACAACATGCACATGCTGGTGTAGGCTTCACTGGTGTATGCCTCCTACCATTCCCTTTCTCTCCTGCTATTTAACCTGATCCAGCCTCTCCTTCACCTTCATGCTACAAAGAGACATGCTGCCAAGTGTGAACAAGGCTTTGTGCAGACTTTTTCTGGAATCAAATGTAGGCGAGTCCACATGAGGACAAGATTCCTAATCATGTGAAGGAATTAAGAATATTTATAAAAGTATATTAAATTCGACATTCAACTAAATTAAACATGTAAGTAGGAGCTGCCCTTGAGCCTGGAAATGGCCTTCTTTCCACTTAAAGGAGAATTAGCTGTGAAAGCTATCTACCACCAACACACCAAGAGAACCAGGAGTCCAGGGAACACTACACTTGAAAAGGTTTTAAAAGAATAAACAGGGAAATTGTTTAGTCAGAAAGAGATTTTTTTTTCTGAGTCTTAAACTCAGAAAAAAAAAAATCCACTGGGGAGCTGGACTAACGAAACCTACAGCGTGTTGCTTCAATGTACCCCCTAAATATACTACCAGAAACATCAGACAATGTAATAAAAAAGAACAATATTTTCCTGGGAATTTTTGAATAATCTCCCTGCACTGAGATTGATGCCAGTCTTATGGCATGATGCAAAAATGGTTTGAATTAACTTCACAAAGGGTATTTCCATTTCTTAAAACAGCTTCCCAATTTTAGAGTATTTTTTGTAGATTCATATTAGACAGCTTTAGAGAGTGTTAACTTCATACCTACTGAAGATTATAAACATTGCCACAAGGAGCCAAGGTCAAATGGTGTGGGAAAACTGAGCTTGGTTTTACATAAATATAGTGAGTATTCCTGACAGTGGTGGGGGTCAACGTCATTTCTGATGGAAGAACTGATTGCTCTAGGACTAGATAACTTGCACTCACTTGGCCATGGGAAGTCTTAGACTCCCCCTCTAGGTGATTTGTCCCCTGGAGCTCAGGATGTACACTATAGATAACAAAAGTTCTCAGTGGAAGAATTTCTGAGTAATAGAAGAAACACAATAGGTTTCCTAGGTAATTAGGACATAAGTAATAAAGGACTGAACCACAGTATGAGAGAAAATTAAATACTTGTTCCAAGTGGGCAAGGACTTCACTAGATCAATGTCAGATTATTATATATGCTAGATCAAGCTTTATGACAACTGTAATGGGGATCAGTAACAATCAGAGAATTTCAGTGCTTCTTTTCTGGTTTTACTTCAAGTCAGATGTCACAATTCATTGCCTAGAGTAACAGAATGCAGTATTTCCTTGCTAGAGGAGAAGATTGTGCATCCATCCATAGCATAATTCTGAAAGTACACACAGGATCTAGTTTTTCCACTAAATATCCCAGTATAGTTAACAAACCATCTCTTCAGTTTTTCCCAATATCAGATGATATCACAGTCTTTTCCATAACCTGTCAAAGCTCATGAGAAGGGATGTCTGTGTCATGACCCTCAGCTATTGGAAAAGGATGATGAGGTACAAAGCTGTGTAAAGATTTAATCACAAGCATCCAGGAGCTGATTAGAAAAGAAAGAAATCCTGATTTCCAGGCAATCCTTTCTCCAACTCTTGGGCTTGTATCCCATGCAACTGGCAAAGGCAAGGCAAGGAAGTCTACAGCAGATTTTTAAAGATCTCACTTGAGCCTGTGTTCTTCTCCTTGTCTGAGCTCAAATCTAATTCAACAAGATCCAAAAGATGCCCCAAATGCTACTAAATGGCTTAGCCTATGTAATGGAAGTCAGTTGGTTTTTCACTGAGCTAGAACCAAAGGCTGTACTCAGACTGCCTAAAACAAACTTCAAATTTCTCTTGTCTCAGTGAATTCACACAGAATCAGGTAGTTCAGTTAATGAGGACTTGAGTCAACTGCCTAAACATAAGCATTTTGTGGCACACAGAATTCCCTAGGGTATCTCAGACCACAGGCATGTGTGACATAAGATCTGTGGGAAATACATACAATTCTGGAGTGGCAGCTGGAGGCCAGGTAAGATTCCTTAGAGCATCTCAAATGGTGCTAAACACCTGTGTTAAGGCAACAGAATTGAGATTTTTACCCCTCAGTTCTCTGTTGCTTGATCCCTTCTGCACTTCTCAGATTCTCCAGAAACCGCAAGGAAAATCCTGCCACTGAGATTCTGAAGAACTTTGTATCCACTTTGCAGAAGTATAAATAATTATGCAAGCGAGGAGGGAAATCAAGCCTCTTTTCTCCCCACCTCAGAGACATATGAGAAATATACTGTGAAGAGTTAAATATTTGAGTCGGATTAAATTTACCATGTCTGCAAAATTTTCTATCAAAAGGTTACCTTTGATATAGTGTTTCAGCCTGCAGACTTCTGCTTTCCAGCCATTAAATTCTGTTGTAATAAACTTCTACAATATGCATCATTATAAGAAACTTAAATAGGCTTAGCTCTTGAGCAAGAATCACAAAGACAGTAGACGAGAGGGAAGTAATGCAAGGTGCCTGGCTTTTTGAATGTTTAAGAAAAGGTTCTTCTTTATTAAATAATGCATATGAGAAGAGGGATTTGGAATTCTGAATTTTCAAGGTCAGGGTGGAAGGAGGTCTGTCTGGAGAGCCACAAAATCCAGATCTCAGCCTTTGCCTCTGCCTCTGTCTTTGCCACATGGCCTTGTGCAGATCAGAGGACTACCCAACCACTGAGGCCCTTAGCTCCAGTTGTGATGGAGCCCCTGGGGCAAATGGGTTGTTAAAACTCACCCCTCTCAAGGCAGAGTCATGAAAATTACTCTTTTTATTCTTCACAGTATTGTTCTGATATCTGTGAGGACAGGCTTAGAAAATATAAATGGCTCAGCTTTACAGCAAAACGGTTGCTGGTGGTTTAAAAGTAAAATTCAGAACCACTTTTCTGCTTATAATGAGCATTGCAATGCAGAAAGGGCAGCGGCAGAAAGCCCAAATGAGAGACAGGGAGGATCAGCCTCCTTGTTATTACGATGGTTTATGGAGACATTTGGCCTCAGATATATTCTCTTTCCTATTCTGCTGGTAATTCATGTGTTTAAAGTGTAATATATTTGTCCACAGAGACCATGTTACACTCCTTTTCAAAGCTCTAAGCATGTTGGTTACTTACCAGACCTTCTGTCACACATGGGTGAAATGAAAATTCTCTTCCTGCAGAAAATTCCCTTCCTACATTACCTCTTACATTTGTTTTAGAAGAAGGGATTTATATCCTATTTTGTTCTTCATGTACTCTTGGAACATCAGCTATCAGCCTTAGGATGCCTAGGGAGCATACATCAGCCAGTGTTGCATTTCATGGCCTGGTATAAACACAGAGAAAGATAGCTGATCCTCACCCTGTATAATGTGGACTCAGACAGGGGTTGACAAAGTCCACACTCTTAAAATAACAAATCCTTCATCCTGTCTATACAAGGAATGAAGCAGAAGCATTGCATCACCTTCAAAGTCTTCTGAGAGGCAGAAGGAGGGAAATATTAAGACAGAAAAACTGTCCTGATATGCTCCTTTTCCAATTATTATTCTGCTTCCCTCCCCCTGCCAGCCTACAGACAAGCAATGCTTTACACTGATCAAATATTAGATTCCTAGGATTTTCTTCTCCTCCTATTGTTCAACAGCAGATTTCAGCTATTCAGGATTCTGTGGGTTCATGTTTGGCTTGGCTGTTTGGATCACTGTGCATCTCTGGGAGACTTAACTCCTTTGATTAAGTGAGCACACAGAGATCGTTGGAGTGGGAAGAGGGGAAGAGAATAGCCTGAAACATCTCTCATGATTTGCATTGCAGTGTCATTTGCAATCAACAAGAGACTCTGGTGCCCTCCATTTAAGATGCTGAATTTCTTCCCACTAGACTCAGTAACACACTTAATTCTTACAACGCCCTGACGCTTTATTTTATTTCTGGCAGTGCTTATTCTAAAGGTCAAAGTCCTCACTGACTTTCTCAATTGGCAATACTATTTTATTTAATTTTTTTTTAAGTGCAGAAGGCACACCTCTCATCTGTCCAGTGGCATTTTTAAAGACTCAAAGAAAATACAGTCCACAGGGCAACCTCTATAAAAGAGTGCCAAGAGGGATACCCCAAACTAGTCCTTCAAAAAAAGTCATAGTAAATGAACAGACCTGCTGGCTGAGAAACTCAAAATATGACTCAGGTGCAGAGTGACTGTCAAAGGAAAGGGTCCCACAAGGTCCCATCCAGGAGGCAGAAATATATAAATGCTTAGTGTGAGTGACATTTATTGGCGTTGGTTTTGATTAAAGGGAACAAAAAAAAGAAGGAATGTTCAATTAAGTCTCCACTCTGGCTTTGCAACTTCATTTTAAATCCAAAACACTGCCTGTCAACAGACAGGGAAGGAGACTCATTGAAAGGTGAACTATGCTCTGTCCTTAGATGTATGTTAAGTGCTGCCACATAGAAGCCAACTGAGGCCAGAATCTGGCCTTATAAATCTTGGCAGATTCTAAGCTGGTATGTAATTTATTATGAAAGGAAAACTCAGTTTTCCCCAGCGCTTTGAAAAAGGAATAAGGGCTGGTGACCACTGCAGATCCTTTTGCCCCTGATGGTGAGATCCAGCAGACTTTGTTGAGGTCTGCAATAACGGACCTCAATTTTGCTGTCTTCTGACACTGACTCACCTGAGAAAGGTAATAACTATTCAAAGAGTTTGTACCTCATAATAAAATGTAAGCCAGTGAAGTCCCTAATTTATTCACATAGGCAAATTAAAAAGCTTTGGCTTAGCCTAATGGGTCACTTCTTGCAGCATTCCCCCCACTGTAGCTAATGAAATGTTACCAAGACCGATGCTCTGAAATCTGAGGCTGGGGATGAAACGCCCTCAACGCAATGTAAAATAGAGAGTCCCCTGTGTGGGCAAGTGACTCTCCATCCCCCTGTTTTCATTTCTTATTAACATTTTCCAAGATTTTTGCTTCAAAATGATTCATGTGGAGGTGCTGTCCCATGCAAAGGAAGGTGAAGCTCCTTTTTTAAACACATTGGGGAAAACAGTTCCTCACCCTCAGCTGGGTTTGCAAAGCAGTTCAGCAAAGTTCAGTTCATCCTTTACCTTTGGCAAGGGAGGAAGGGAAGAATGTTTGCAAGCCTCTGTTTTAGCACATTTTGCCTTCCCTGCTGCTGGGAGGTGCAGGCTTTGTTCTGACTGTGGGCTGAGCAGAAGAGTGCAGGTTTGAAGAGCCCCCTTCTTCTTGGCCAAATCCGTTGTTTGGAAGCTGGCGGCGGCTGCTGCTGCTGCTGTTCCTGCTGCTGCTCCTATAATTGCTGAGTTTATTGCTGCCCGAAGCAAATGAGTGAGTAGGAGGAAAAGTAGGAGGAACAGAAAGTGCATTAATCTACTCTTTGCTGACTTTGTGGGGGGAATAAAGGCAAGTATAACTCCTGTAGGCACTCAGTATGGTGATAAGCATGGCAAAAGCAGTTGGATATCACATACTAGCATATTAGTGGGATGAAGAAGGCAAAGGAGGTCTCAGATCTTCACAGCCCAGGATGCCTCTCACCAGGGTGTTCTGTAGCATGGGTCTCGCTCAGGGCTGCACCGACTCCGTGTTGCCTTACATGTCCTGTGGCAGGACCTGGTCCCATACTTACTCCATCAAGTCAGGATGTGGCCTTGTCTCCCTGCAAAATTAGAGCTCTCTTCTGCAAAGCAGAGGGTCAGGTCTAAAATATATATATTAAATAAAAAACAAGAAATAGGAAGGCATTGACTTATCTTTGATAAGCAAAGGTAAACACCTTTGCTCCTAGACATGTCTGCTCATAGATATATTATTATCTCAATATATTTTTTTAGACAAGACTATCTATTTGTACAAGAAGGAAAATGCAAAATATAGATATCTATCTTTTACTGTAAAGGTCACTTAAAATTATTTCCAAATGATGCAAACTTCATAAAAATGGGAACGCATTCTGTGATCAAAATAGTTAATGTAAGTGTTTTTTAATAAACCATTGATAACTTTGCTGCTGCACTGGCCATTTCTTAACATAGTTCTCCTATAATAGAGAGCACTGAAGGATCTCAAAAAGACATAGTATTCAGTAAAATACAGTATCTTTTCCTAAACCAACTGATTCAGTTGTGAATGTAGGCAGGCTTTTTAGTATCCCAGCTTTTGTTCAAGAAATTTCTGAAGAGAAGCAAGGTGGTTAGCCCAGCAGTGAAAACACTATATGAGAAAAAGCTGATGCATTTGAGACTGAAAACATGCACTGATTAATGTAGAAGGAAGCCCACAAGTCCTCTGTAAAGTCAACAAGGGTTGAGAATGCAAAAAACAATGTGGGGGAGCAGGGGGCACACAAGGTATAATTTTTTGGCTTCAAGGGAAGGAAATTATAGGTAGAACCCTAATACTGCAAGTTTCAGACTCCTATCTTTGTGTAACTTGTAATTACACAATTTACTAAGGAGTTTTTCATGTTTAAGTTGACAGAGGGAGATAAGCTAGGTCATTGAAACTCCACAGCCACTTCATGCTCTTGAAGCATAATGGGAATTGTGGCACAAGAGTCCATAAGAGATGAAGGAGCACTATTTGTTTATATTGTTGCTGCCTGAATCTGCTGCTGGCATCACCTTTAAAATTTGAAGTGTATTTAAAGTGAAATTGACTCAACCAAAACATCCAGCAAATCCCCAGAGATACAGATGCAGAACAACAGTGGCAAACTTCCAGCTGCCATAGCAGGCATTCAAAATCCTCTGGAAGTAAATGACTGAAAGGCTTTAAAAGGATAAAAAAGGACTGCCAAGCCAGACAGATCTCAGAGCCTGTTCCTGAAGGCCTCAGACATGCATGACTTCAGCTGATTTCCAATACTGTCATCTTTCCAGGACAGGCATTAAGAGATGCCTGCCTTTGTTCAGGGGGTTGACTGCAATTGCTGCCTTCTACCCCAGCACTGTGGTTTACATGAGGATGTACTTGGTTCAAACAAAGGGTCTACCTAGCCCAGCTCCAGCCTCCAACAGAGAGGCCATATCCATTGCAAATTAAGAAATGAGTGAACATTTACAACATTTCCACACACACACTACCTCAGCTTCTTACTCTTTTCAACTAGGCAAGTTTTCTAAACCTCACATGCTTCATTTGCTTAATGATCCTTTGTAAACCTCTTTCTCAACTACTCTCCTTCAGTCTGTCCTCAAACTTTTGCATTCATAACATCCTTTGGTAGGGAAACCTATGGGTTCATTGCCTATTATACAGAGAAACACCTTCTTCTGGTAGTTTTGAACCTGTCTCCCAAGCAGTCCATCTGAGGGACATTTATCCTTGCCCAGGATGAAACAGTGAATGTTTAGCCTATATTCACCTTCTCCATATCCAGAATTTTGTAGTTTTTCAGTCAACTTAACTATGTAGAGTTTTTTCCAGTCGTAGTCCTAACTTCAACGCCTATTCCTTGGTCCCACAGCCAGGCAGAGACTGTTGTTTTCCCAGACATCTGCCAGACAGGTACAGGTGAGCTTAAAGATGGAAGAATACCTCAGTACTGAACTTCTGCAAAGGAGAAGAGGTCAAACCCAGCCCCATGTTCAAGAAACCTTGCTAGATGGCACATGCACCAACCACAGCCCAGCTTTTGGTGATCCCCGGGCTCCCCAAGGATCACAAGGATCACCAAAATTGAACACTGCACCACACACCTCCTGCCTCATGAGACAAGGGCTCATCTCTGCAGTATGACCCAGTGCAGCCCTTCTCCATGGGCATGGAGACATGCCAGCAATGGGGCACCAGGCAGCAATGACTTCTAACACAGACAGGAGCGCACTGAGATGCTGCTGAGATGCTGAATGGCAGGATGGTCCTTTGTCCCAGAGGCTAAAACAGTCTAAAGAGACAAAAAACAATGGGTTGTAGCTTATAATGAGTGAATGATGTTGACTATATTTCACCTTACGTGATTTATATGGGATATGTGTGACATGAGTCATAGAGATAGATCCCTTATACATATTTACAGATACACTTTGCATTTCAGACTTATTCTAAATACCTTTGCCTTGGCACAATAATCTGTGTTTGTCACATCCTATGTTTTATTTTCATAATTCCCAAGAAAGTTAAACTATTCTCACTGAACAAATCAGCTTTTCACATTTAAAAAGACGACAAGTATTTTCTATAACACAAGCTTCCAGAATTATTGTCCATTGTTTGTGAAATATCTGTACTTTCATTAGACAAGACAAATTATCTATAGCCCGAGGAAAAATTAATTTCATGGGATGCAAAAGATTGAAGACCTATTGATAGAGTACAATATATGCTTGGCAGATGTCCCTTGCCTAAGGCATGAAATGGCTTGACTATTATCTTGTCTATGGTTCAAAAGTAATTGTACACATTGCACACAGAGCACCATCCGCCCACGGAGCAAACACCTAGTGATGATGGATATCACTGTTGATACAATTCACACCTTAAAACTAAAAGTGCTGGGAAAAGGATTGTGAATTCTAAAAGGTAATATGAATTCATTAACTGCAAAGAACACACACAGTTGCATTTAAGGAGTAGAGCTGTGACAGTAATTGAATATTTTTAAAAAGCCCTTTTGTTCCTATTGGCATCAAAGCTATTATTGAACTGTGCTGTACTGTCAGCAACGTGAATATTAGGGGTTTAGATCCATGCATGCAAAAGATCAAAAGCAGTGATGAAGGATTCTGTAATTATTAGTAATTGCTTCCCAAGTGGCCATTTTTTTATAAAGATTCTTCATAAAAAAGTGTTCACCAAAGACTATGGAGTTGAACTTATATTTTTATAGCAAGCATATGAGCCCATGGAAATTATTTCACACATTACCATCATAGCTGGAAACTACTACTAGTAAGAAATACAAATGCTACATAAAATCTGGGAATCATTATTATGATCATTGTAATTTTAATGCAGATTGTAATGTTGCATTTTCAATTAGAAAAATCTCAAACAAAAAAAGCCAGTTAAACTAGTTTTAGATTGCATAAAGCCTTAATTTCTCTAATTCAGTGTTCAAAATTGCTTCAATTAAGTAAAATATTAATGGTGCATCATCTGTGAACTGCCATTGACTCATAAATGGTACTTTCTAGGCTCAAGTATCCATCCACTTAAATGGATGTGAATCCTTACACAGACATATAACCACAAGCACAGGTATGAAGAGAATTAGAACAAACCCGAAAAAGGATTTTAAAAGCTCAGTCATGCCCTCTTCTCACATACCAGTACCCACCCTCTTGCCAAATGCATATCTTTAGAGTCCTGCTTCATATTTGACTCTAAAGTTTGCCTTGGAGCTGCACTTGCTTATTCCAGGACTGAATTGGTCTTGAATAAATAAAAATCAGAACCATGGCACTATTAAAAACATGTGACAGTAATAGTCCACTAGATCTCACTGAAAAACACTGAAAATATTTAAGAACTTAAGTGTTCTGCTGTCCAGATGTGGCATTAGGAGCTGTCTCCAATTTTCTGCTGAGCATGGAGATCATCTTTGAGTACACTACCTACACAGCAGCTACATCTCAGTCAAGCCAAGCACCAGTAGGCAACAGCTCCATCATGATCTGATGACTCCTGTGTATTTCCTAGAGGGACATTTGGAGTGCCCACCTGCAGTTGTACGGCTCCAGCATTTCTCCCTTCCTGCATGTCAAAGCCCAAATGCAAAGGGCCAACAGACCACAGAGTAAGAAAGATGCTGACAGGGGAGGGAAAAAGTTTGGACTTTGTGGGGCAGACACCACAATTTTGCAGAACTGGTCCATACCTCTCCTCTTCACTTGATTCTAAAAACAAAATGTAATTTTCAGTGCCTGAAATGTCCTGTTAAAATCACTGCTAGGATTAATTACACTTTTATGCTCCTAAGGGTAAAAACCTTACTGTGTTCTGTCTGCAAAATCCTGTTTGGATGCCCAGCAAATTCATAAAGAATAATAACAGTGGTGCCTGCACAAAAAGCCATCCCATTCGACTGAAACCAATGGGACAAACTTAGTGCCTTCCACCATGTGCAAAAAGCAACATTCAGTGTTTTGTTTATGACCTCTGAAGAAAAACACATACAAAACCCCTTCAAGATATCCTTAAATGTGGCCAGGTTTTTTGTTTCAGTTAGGTTGCTTTTTCGAATATGTTAAAGCACTCTACTAAAGTTGTCACATGACACTATTTCTTATATTATAATCTGCTATACCTCACAGAACAGCCTCCTTTACGATGCCAAATAAATTAACTCTCTTGCAGCTTCCTTTCTGTCATGGTTCAGTCTCCCATCTCACTCATAAGACATATTAGTACCATAATAAATATATATTTGCTCTAGAATAAATACTAATTTATCATAAAGGCAAAGTGTGAGTTCTGCCCTGACGTATATCAGGCTGTAACAGGAGACTTTACTCACTCCAGCAACTTCATTATTCTCAAACAACCCTCTCAATATCATCTCCCAAAATAAAGCCTTTTCTTTTTTCACTTTCATCACTGCCAATCAGGAGTAACATCACTGAACTTGATGTTTCCCTTCTGGTAAGGGAGAACCAGGACTGGTGTCTCCTATACACAAGGTAAGCAGGGAAAAAAATCATGACATTGTTTCATTTATGTTTCCTCTAATTACTGAAGGCGTACTTGCATTGATCCTCTTTAGTGCCTGTTTTCTGCACTTCTCCACCTTTTCCACCACTTCTTCAGTAGGGATTTTCATATCAGTTTAATTTACCATGACTTGTGCCACGTTTTCCCCTGCAAGCTGCATATTCTGTGCCAGGGAGAGAGGGCAGGGGGAAACCCCAAAGGGGAAGCACTGGGAAAGCCCACCAGGATGCATCTTACATGACAAGAAACTTGGAGGCCCATTCTCCTTTTAGCACAAGGGAGATTTACACCCATAGCTCCCATTGTCATTAATGTAGTTATACACGTAATTTGTCCCATACACTGAGAGGAAAATAAACCTGAGAGAGGAGAAGTAAAGGGTATTTGAGGGGAAAACTATTTAGTATGTAAAGCTTGTGGCTGCCAGTTGGTAATGAATATGGCAGACATAATAATGGTAATAATAGGAAAAGACACCTACATATCTGAGTTAGGGTTATTGTAATATGGCATATGAACAGAGAACTAAACCGTCAAGGAAACCACTGAACATCATTTTGAGGATACAGAAAGAAAATATACTTAAGACTAAAGAGAAAATGAAAAGGAGAGCAAAAGTAGAATTAGGAACAAGTCAGCAAATGCAGCAGAGAAATATGGGTGTTTTCACTACAGGAAACAGCAGCTCTCTGAGAATACCAGCCAGCCAGGAAAGTGGCAGAAATAGATGGGATGCCAGCAGTGAGAGGCAGAAAGCACAGAGATATTTCCATCCATCAGAACACAAAAGCAAACACATTCAGAAGAGACTGGAATAAATTAGTTTACAGCATGATAAGTGACTCAGACTGTTCAATATAAGAGTGTTTAGGTAATGAGATTATGGACCAGAAATAATCATGGAGGCTAACACTTACAAATCAGCACCAAAGGAGGACTCTTAAGTAGTGGATCTTCATGGTTCAGATATTTCACTGGCTAAGAGTACAAAACATGGCCAGAGGTGCTGAGATAGCATTGATGTTGCAAACAGACATAGCACATGAAAGTGTATGTCATGGTGTACCCCCTTCCACTTCTTCCTGGTGCCAAACTCGCTGGCATTGCTCCTTTATGTAGGAATAGCAGTATAAATAAGCACTAGAGATACAGCAGCATGATAAGATGCAACTGCAGCTGCGCTCAGAGTTACCATTAGCCAAATATAATCAAATGTAGTTACACAAAAAATGCAATTAAAAACAGCACTATTACTTGAGAAATAATTCTCAGTGAGAAATCACCACCAAAGTAGGGTGGCTTTCAGACAAGCCTCTCACTCTCATGAAAGAGCACCATGAAACAGGAGCACCAAACACCAGAGCATAGACAAATGATAAAACCTTCATCATATAGGACAGCTATTTAGGGTATAAATAATAACCTCTGATTGATGAACTGTTCTCTCCTTTGAGTGTAGAGACAGATCAGATATGCAGCTATCTTGCCTTGCAGGTGGATGAATGCACCCTGAAAGTCAGTCAGGATCACAAAGTAAGTCTCTGATCTAAGTCCTGGAGTCAGGCCTTGTTCTGCCTCTGAACTGTTAAGAGACTCTTTCACATGAATGGGGCAACATGAATTTTAAGTAGGGACTTGACCCATTGTGTGCAAAACAGACAGAACATAAATCAGGAATAATTATTCTAGCATAAAATGGAGAACCTGTTTAAAATACTGCTGAATCTTGGTTCTGTAGAAGAAATATTACTGAGTCTAAAGCCCTTAGCTGAGAAAGAGTGAAGTAAATCCAGGTTTTGGGAGGTATGAATTATGAGGAAACACTGATCAGATGTTGCTTCTATAAATAATAACAGCTCATTAATTCTCATTTTGCTAATCCACACATTTAAAGAACTCAACAACTCTTTACCCCTAAGGGTACTCATCCCACTTCTCAGCAGAGTTTTAATTTATGTTAGTAACAAGATCTCATATTTCTAGGAATTCATTACTTTTAAAAAACCTATTACACTATATTATTGGCAAGCTAGAAGATATTATCATAAATAATTGAAACTCGACTACACTTGTTCAGGCATTAACAAACGACGTTGGCAAGGCATCACACTTGAGTCTTTTTTTCAAGCATATTCTTTCATTCATGGCATAATTTTATGCCTATGGAGTGAGACTCAAAGAAAGGTCTACTGAATCCAGAATATGGGGCTTACATGCCACTCGTGTGCTGAATGATTTGTTGTGTATATACAAGTTTCACAATTAATTGCCAAGACTTATAAGTGAACAAAGGTTGTTGTCACTATCCATGAAAGCAAATTCACACTCTCCTGTCATTTAAATGTACAGACATGGGGTCATCCAGTGAAGATCTTGAAACCAAAGTAAGAAAATTAGTAATGTGAGCCTGATGTTAAATAAGGTACAACCTCTAGTGCCAATATTAGCATTCATCAGGCAGAGCTCTCTTATGCAGGGATGATCTGAAGTGTGAAACACAGAAGGATAATCAATCAGGGGAACAGACCTTCCACATGGACAGCAGGCAACCACTGCCGTCTAGGGTTGTCCTATGGGACGTCCTCAGTGCAGTGGAGCATAACAGATGATAAAGCATTATGCCATGGTGTGACATTGAACTTGCTCTTAAAAAGATTGCAAGGCGTTTTCATGTCCTACAAAGCCAGCTTGGAGGAGGAGAATCATATCAATAGGTGACATGGGTGTACTCATAGATCATCCCCTGGTATCACAAGAGACTGACCGCTACCAAATAAGGTTGTTCAGAGGCACCAGGATTCATCTCACCAACCTTCAGCCAGCTGAAACTGAAGCATCTTATATGAGCTAATTGTCCAGGCTCTCTCCACACTGACCAGAGGCACCTCCAAACTACGTATTCTCTCTTAAAATAGATGGGATGTGACACAGGTGGGACCAAGCTCTACTGGAGGGGCCTATCCCCCTTCACTGCATAGAGCACCCCAACTGATAGCTGAAACCATTCACCTAAAAAAATGAGCCAAGCAAAAATTAAAAACAGGAGCAACAAACCTGTGCAAGATTGTGTCAAGGACTAACAGAGTGAGACAGACTATTGTAAACTGTCTTAAAAGAGGAGGTGAAAGTACCCATGATTTTAAACAAAAAAGAACAGAATTAAACAATGGAAGTTAAGTCTGAGCTGAAATTGCTGTTTATATAAATACATCAGAGCAGCTTAGAGCAGAGGGGGAAAACAGTTTTTTAACCTAAGGTTCAGCATTGGCCCAAGAGCAAATGAGTATGTACTAAGAATACATAGGTTCATCCTGAAGATTAGGAGAAGACTTCTAACCACCAAAGGACCAAGGGTCTAGAACAGCCTTTCAGAGTAGTGAGATACTATTTTTTGAATGTCATTGCCTGTAAAGAAGCTGCTCTGCTCTGTTTATGGTATGCTTTAAGACATTATCATGAAGTGTTTCAAACTGCTTGTGCAACCCTTGTTGAAGTACAGGATACACAAATATCAGGTAACTATTCTGAAACAGAATATTTCAGGAAGACCCACTTCAATGTGAGAGACCATGCACGTGTCAAAAACAACTTCACATTTAATTCTAAGTGGTAGGATAATTTATCACAGAGATTTAAAACTGGGCTCTTTTTGTTTGACTGCCAAGTTTCAACACCAGTGTTCCTGAATGTCAGGATCTGACTCTGCATTGTTATCACTGTCACTGAGATCATGAAATTCCCCCTGTGCCCCACTGGCTCCATAGAAAAAGCAAGTGATTGTGGGCATCAGCTTCACAATGGGCAGCCATGTGGTACAGGCTAACTTCAGCAGCCCATTGCAAATTAGAAATGGGAGGAGAAGGCTAAAATAGAGCACACTGAACTTCAGCTGTCATTTTGGTATTGTGGCTTCGATATTTTTATTCTTCTGAAAATTACATAGTTACCTGCCAGTGTCAGACATCAGACTGGACTTCAAGCAAGCAAATATACAGCAGACTAAAGAAGAGATGTGTAAAGAAATAACACTGCAAGGCATTTTAAGGGAGAGATTTGAAATCCACTGGGTCTCTGGAAGGGGGCCTTATGGTTGCAGACATGTGGAACAGTCATCTTAATTGGTGGTGCTTAATAACATATTGCATGGATTCCATTCACTCTGGGAAACCAATGCAATTCTTTGTAGCTCGGTAAGATATTTCTGGAGCTGCTGACACCTCCTGCTCCATTATTTGCAAACAGAAAGATACCAGAGGACCAAAGTCCCTGGGAACATAGATACCCCTACCATTCTCCCTTTTGTAAACAAAAAATGTTAGATATTGCAATCCACAGTGAACATGTTCTTTGCGGGTTTTACGCCCACAAAGAGAAGATGGTTACATTTAGAAGACCATGTCTTAAGTTTAAAATATGAGACAACAAATGCAAATGCAAGGCAGATTAAATAGTGAAGTTACTAACATGGCATAATGGATCATTTTGGTGTAGTATGTTAGGAGGATGCTAACAGCATCATAAAGCACCCAAGCATAATAGCAAAAACACTTCAGCTGACACAGTTCTGAAAAATGCCTTTTTTAAGAGAATATCCTTTGCAGAGAAAAAGCCTCAAATTTTCACAACCTGGCTGCAGGCATTAAGTAACAATCAGCTCTCAGAGAAAAGCACAGTGATCTATTACAGCATTTGGTCTTGCTGGGGAAGACAAACTGTATTGTGATTACATGCAAAATTAATCCTCAAAAACTGCATTAGAAATATCCATGACTTGAAACTTCAAATCTATTTTCTTCCCTCCAGAAAGTACTGTTTAAATGTTGGGTACAGGAATCCTATCGACAAGAATTTCTCAATACAAGGTTCATACAATCCTGAAAAGAAACAATAAAATTGCTTCACCTGTGCTCATTAAATATACAGTGCATAAACTCTGGATTTGGAAATCTCATCAGCAGGAAGCTTCTTTCTTCCTTTCTACATTTTTTTTTCCTACCCCCTGAGGATTACTGAAATCTCTGCATTAACCACTGAATAATGACAATGTTCTGCAGCCTCGAACTGTGACTAAGGATTTGGTCACAGAGGCTACAGGGTAGGGAACCTAAATGCTGCCATTGAAAAAATATATTGTAATAGAAGTTATTTCCTTTCTAAGCAATTAAGCACCTAACCTTGTTTATCGCATGTACTTCTCACTTGCAGTGTGCACTCAGGAAAATCTGGCTATGAGAGACAACCCTGCTGTTTCTGTGATGATCATGTAAAAAAAAAAGCCTGACCCAGGTTCAGCAAGGCTCTGTAACTTCTCGCTCTGTAACTCCAACTGCTGCTTCTGAAGTACTCTGGCTGAAAACATTCACTTTCCACATTCATCATCACCTGCACTTACATATAGTGTTACATATCAGCCCTTTTAGGACTCCACAGATGCTCCAACTGAGGGTCAGGCCTTAATGTTCCCAGTGCACAGACACTGTTTTGGTGATGCATACAGCTCCTGGCTTCCTCCTCCTCAGATCCGGGACTGCTCATTCCCACTCCCACTGCATCCTTTCAATTGTGCCAGCACAAACATTTATGTGGCCATGCTGGGAATCAAACAGGGGAATTGATCCAGCTAAAAATAACTCTTTTTTTTTTCCAAGTCAATGTTCAGGCAGAGCAGTTCCTGATGTGGCAGGGTGGTGGAAAGCTGGATTAGGATGGTGGCGGGCAGCAGGATCAAGATGTGAGACTGGGAGAGCAGGATGCCCTCCTGGCATCTGGTTATGCTGGCTCAAGCTGATCAGAACATAAGGTACAAGTTTTCAAGAATTTCCTGTCTGACTATTGAGCTTGCTATTTATTGCACTGGTCTTTCAAGCAATAAATGGCTTGAAAAAGAAAAGAACATGAGAACTAGATACCCATAATATTTTTCCAAAGTGTACTAGGAAGTACAGGAGTGGCCCCCAGTGCCTACCTCTTGAAGAAGACAGAAAATACTAAAACATACATTATCATTTGAAGCACACAGGTAGAAAACCAGAAGGCGACATTGTTGATCAGTGCAAAGAAAGGGAGAGAAATTATGTCAAAGAAAAGAGGCCTTTAACCACTTTGGGAAAGACTGAAGAGAAACAGTACAAGACCCAAAGTTCCAGGCTGACCAACACAGTGTCATTGGGGCATTCAGGCTTCAATTACTTCCCAACAGCTCCCTTCATCTCATAAAATCACAGAATTGGTAAGACTGGAAGGGACCACAATGGGTCATCTGGTGTAAGCTCTGTGCTCAATCAAGATCATCCTTGAGCAAATTGTACTGATGTCCAGGCAGCTCTTGAATATCTTCAGTGAGGGAGACTCCACGACCTCTCCAGACAATCTATTCCAGTGCTCAGACACCAGCACACTAAAGAAATTCTTCCTTATATTCAGGCTGAATTTCCTGTCCCTAGGTTTCTGCTCACTTCCTCTTGTCCCATTGCTCAGCACCACTGAGAAGAGCCTGGCTCCACCCTCTTGGCACCCTCCCTTCAATTACTCACAGACATTGATGAGATCTCTCACTTGTGTTTTCTCAAGGCTGAACAGGCCCAGCTCCCTCAGCGTTTTCTTGTAACAGAGATGCTCCAGTCCCTGAATCATCTCTGTAGCTCTATACTGGACCTGCTCCAGGAGCTCCCTGTCTCCCTTGTGCTGAGGAGCCCAAAACTGGACACAGCACTCCAGATGTGGCCTCAGCATGGCTGAGCAGAGGGGCAGGATCACCTCCCTCAACCTGCAGGCAATGCTCTTCCTAATGTATCTCAAGATCCAATCGACCTTCTTGGCCACAAGGACATGCTGCTCATGTTCAGCTTGTTGTCATTCTCCACAGAGCTTCTTTCCAGTACGTCAGCCCCCAGCCTGTCCTGGTGCATGGAGTTATTCCTCCCCAGCTGCAGGACCCTGCATTTGCCTTTGCTGAACTCCAGACAGTTCATCTCTGCCCCTCCCTCCAATCTGTGGGGGTCCTTCTGAAGGGCCACTCCTCCCATCTTGGTGTCAGTGAACTTTCTGAAAAGGCATCTACGCATTCACCCAAGTTATTGACAAGCAAGTGAAACAATACTGGGCCCAGAATTGAACCTGGGGGACACCACAAGTGACAGGCCTCCAACTAGATCATGTGTCCCATGTTATGAACCTCAGGGATCTGCCATCTAGAATCCACCTCACTGTCCAATCATCCAGTCTACATTTCCTGAGTTTGCCTATGAGGATGTTGTGAGAGACAGTGTCAAAACCTTGCTAAAATCGAGGTAGACAATGTCCACTGCTCTCCCCTCATGCATCCAGGTAGTTGCAACAAGGTCCATAAGTAGTGGCCAGTTATTTGTAGCTATGAATCTGGGCTGAAATACTCTTATTACTGGGATGAGTGAGGCAGCCTTGGTTTGCTAATAGAAATACCAGAAAAATGTGACCAAGAAGAAAGAAGCCTTAAAAAAAGCCTTTCAAAAATTTTATAATTTCTTACAAATTATTTTTGAAAAGCAAGTTTTGAAATCCATTTTTGCTGTCTTTCTCTCTGGGAGCTGCCTTTTTTATCTCACAGTGGGGAGTTGAGTGGCATGATCAGGATTGAGGCAGAGCAGATCCAAGTCACATTACAAACCACTGAGAAATAAGGCTGGTCCATCATTGTTTTAAGTTCAAGGAGTTTTTCCAATGTTTGGATCAAAATAAACAGATTTTATCCTACTGTTAAATTAATTACAATGTTTGCTTCTGTAAATGATAAAATAAACACACTTTTCAAAATGGTTAGTGGCTCAAAGTCACAACACTAATTTAAAGGACATTGTTCACAGAAAGAAAGGTATAATAATGAAAAAGAAAGGTGAACTATTACCTTTGTGGACACACAATACATATATTTTTAGTGATAAAACTGTTGATAAACTTTTAATTTAACATTTTATTTTCATTGGCCTTAGCAAATGTAGATCCAAGTCACATCCATGAAGAGTTAAGATACACTCAAGGCTAAAGAAAAATAGCCCACTCTAGCCAAAATAATTTCTTTGCGAAGGGAACTGGGGTTGCACCTACACACCCAGAAAACAGGCAGGTGCATATCTGGATTTTGGTTACATAAGGAGTGAACCTGGAGAAATCCCACAGGAATCAATGTTATTGTGCTAGTAATGAACAGGTGCTTAAAAGTGCAATTTCAGCCAACAAGCATACACAGACTCCAGTTTCTCCACCAGTCTTTACAGCATCAAAAAGGACATATTAAATAAGTATTGTGATAAGGAATATCTTTATTCTGTAACAAACCCTGTCTTAGAGGGGGAGTTGAAAGCACTCTTGAATTTTAAGCAGCAAGAACTTCAGTAGGAGGTTCTCTCTGGCAACAGCTGAAAAGGCTGATGAAGACATTCAAACAAAAATGCATCAAATTCCAGAAATTTGACAAGACTGGGTTATGAAGCTGAACAGGGCTGTTTAAAGCAGCTGGCAACTCTCTAATTTATTTCACCTGTCCTTTTTATACTGCCAGGGAGAGTCTGCCCCACATGTGAGAACCATCACTGCATGCCTGATATCATGCCAACTCTCCTGAATAGCAAAAAAAAGGTCTATTCTGTTTAATTGCCAGGTGTCAAGCAGGCTCATTATAGTGTACAGAAAGCTCTCTGTGCAACAGATCAGCCTGAAGAGGCTTATCTTTATGGCTGCTGTCTATACAGTCATAATTAAATAAAAGCAAATGGAGGAGGCACTAAATAATTATGACTGCAAGATAAATAAAACACTGGATAAGTAACTTCAGAAGTATAATTTAAGCATCTTACATAAATAAAAAGCATCAGCATCTTCTGTGATATGTTTTCACACTGAGGTAGTTCAGAAAATTAAAATAATCAAGAAAACAATGAAGTATTAAACTAAAAATATTAAATAGGTGTGACACACACATAATAGGAAACAGGTACAAAGTCATTCTGACTCATTCTTCCTACAGACAAATGCAAATTTTCTCTGTGTCCTTTGCTAATGCATGTGCCAATTAATCTTGCAATCACATTATCACAAAACCGTGTTGTTCGGCACTTTTTCTTATTTCACAGAACTTTTTTAAAAGAGCTGACCCTGTTCTTTACAGCCACAGCTCCATAGAGATCCAATCACTGGGACATGCCAGAGGGTCACTTTAGCTGTGCTAGACCTTGCCTGGAAGGCCCAGTTATACAGGATTTCCTGGAGTTTTTGCAGTGAGGTGTATCGATACTTTGGTCCTTCTTCAGCTATCAGATGTAGACCCCAGGTCACTGTGCTGCTCAGTGTATCAAGGTCCCACTCCTACAAACAGTCAATTTTCCATCAAATTCCAAGCACTGATTTCCCACCGGGTGCCCCGGGCACAGACACCAAGGCACAACACAACAATTGATCGCGCTGCCATGTTCTTCACACAAGAAACTCATGCATGGTGCAGGGACTGCCAGACTGGCTGTGGGCAACTGTGCTTTCCTGCTGCCCCCCAACACAATATCTTACTGATACATGCCCCCGTATCTCACTTTTTCTCAAAAAAGATAAAATCTGTTTCTCTTCGCACGCACAGTGAGATCCGGGGGCATATATCAGTAAGACTGTTCACTCTTGGCTGGGGTGCCCAGCTGAGCATCCCTTCTGGAATCAGAAGATAAAAAAGAAAGAAAAACTTCTCACATTCCTGCAGCCTGAAGGTTAAAATGCAGGAAGACAGAGTGTATATGGGGAGTTTTTGTGCAATGTTTCGCAGCTGTGTTCCCCTAACACGGCTGTATGTAAAGAGTAGTTAAGAACATGAGGGTTTGAAGTAAGTGAAGTGACAACCTAAAAAGCATGTTCAGTCCACCACTGGTCTTAAATGTTTCTTTCTTTGTAAATATGATATTGTGTAGCCTGCTGTAAAGTATTGTTTGTTCAGTGCCAAGTAATCTGCAGAGCTATCAGTTGCTATGAAAGATCCAGTTAGAAAGTGGGACAAAATACCCAAACAAAGCTTTTGAAAGAATATTTAATCCACATTACCTTAACCCTCTAAATACGTATCTGCATAACAGAATAAAAGTGCAGGTATTGTACATTTTACAGATACATAAAATGACCACTTAATGGCTCTATGGGATCTTTGATCCAAAATCTCCTTTCTGATCTGTGTGGCAGATCTATTCCTTGCTTGCATGTTTTCTTGCTTTTCTGGCCAGAAGTTTACTGGACTATTGTTCTTTGTACACAGGGAAAATAAAATGTCCTTAAAATAACTCACACATAACAAAGCAGCTCTAACCTACAAATACATCAATGGAAAATGTTTCATTTTCTAAAATGGTCTCTCAGTGGGTGTGACCCAAGACTGCAGAAGGCGTCACAGACTCTTGTTTCATCACCCACTAAAGGTAACTAAGCACAGCATGCTTTTCAGCGATCTAGGGAGTCAACCGGACAGGAAAGGTTGAAAACCAGTCATCTAAACAAGCATGTATAATCTTTGTACATAAAAGAAGCTATGACCTCTTTTGAACCATGGGATAGTATTCATTATTGCAAGAAAAGGTCGACAAAGGAAAGAAAATTAGCTGTGTCTTTCAGCTAGGACATGCCTTCTGCACAGCTGGACTACACAAAGCCATTTAATTATGGCAGCAAGGAGCTCAACAGCGTAAACTGCCTTGAGAAACAGTCTGTGTTAGCTTGTGACCAGCACTGCACAGTCACCATCAGCTCAGGCTGCACACAGTATAAATTCCCATGTACCTCAAAAATGCCAGGCAGATAATCCTTTAGTCACAAACTACTGTAAGGAAGTAGCACATGACAGCTGGGTCAGTGGCTATGCTTGAACCTAAGACTTGGAAGGCCTCTATTCAACACTTCTGTAAACATGACCTTCAGTAAGTTTGTAGCCTCCTAACTGTAAAAGGCAAAAATATTCCTTGCATCTGTGCTGAGGCACTGAGAGGATAAAGATTTTCCAGAAAAATACTTTCATAACTTACAATATAGAATTATGTCAATCAGCTTTGCCAGAGATGACATCAAACTGTGTACTCAAATAGTGAAGGAAAAAAAACTTATGCAGTCTTAATCCCCCTCAAATCTTTCCTATTTTTCCATCCTGTTTTGCACTTCTCATCTGTCTCACAGACTGATTAGCTTCATTAGAGATGCACCTGTCTTCTCAGTTTTACTTGTGAGCGCTTGAAGTCAGGCTGCAATGAAAAAATCTGATTGCAACTTGTGAATTCACATTCAAACCTGCTGAAACCATAGTCCTGTGGAAACAGTTGCTTCCCGTTCTCATCTATCCACTGTTCAAGATCTCTGAAAACCACAATACCAGTCCCTTTGGTTTACAGCAATCCCAGTCTATTTTCAAAGTGGACTTACATTGCCAGTCTGGAAACAGCACCTCTCACCACTTTTGAAGGACAGAAGACTCTCCATTGTCCTTGTGTCTTTAGAGGTTAAGAAAAATCTCTGATATTTTAAAGAGAATCTAAGTAGTCTGGATTTAAATGGGAACAACCACTACCATGATGACTAAGGAATGCTTGCTGGATATGGCATAAAGTACTTCAAAGAGCATCCTGGGAAGAGAGAGGGAAAATGTGAAGAGGAGTCAAAGAGATTTCATGCAAGACTCATGAATAGTTTCCAGATGTTAGATCCAGGTCACTGTGTCAATGGACCTGTACACAGGTCACCACGCACTGAATTCAGAGGTAAGTGGAAGTAGTGGAGACTGTTATGCTCTTGCCAAAGTCTAAATTAAGACAATTTTCACAATGAGCAAGCAGAAAAATATCAAAAGTTAGGAGGGAAGAAACTAATAAAAGTACAACCCCTTTCACCCCAAACTTCATCCCATCTTGCGTCTTCTCCATCTTTGGCTTTAGTGTTTGCAGTGGCAGCTAATTCTATGTAGATTCTCTATTATTTACTTTTGCCCTGTTCACTGGGTGTTTTCTTTCCAGAACAAAAGTATGGCAAAAGATTTGTAGTTTAGAAACTAATTAAACAATTAGCTCATGCTTCCTCTGCACCTAAAAATGATGGCCAGCTTCACCACAGACAGACAGGCTACACCATCCTTCTGTTGGGAAACAGAGACACAGAGTCTGTCATATCTTCCTACAGATACTAGGTGCTATTAAAGCAAAATTACTGCTAATCCCTCATTTAGGATTCTATTTTATGCAACAAATAAAAAGCATGATTTCTGAAAAGGCAAGCTATTTGATCTGATGCTTTTCAAACTGGATCCTAACAGCTTTCACTGAGGCTGAATTAACATCTTTTGAAACTCGTAAAGCTTATCACTGACCTATTTAAAACAAAGACAAACAAAACTAATGGGGAAAAAATTCATTCTGCTCTCTTATTTTTACTGCAAAGACGACAGTCACACAGCCTAAAATCACAACCAGGTATAAATTTTGACCACTCTCATGAGAGCCGCTGAGAAGAAAGCATTTGCTTGCTGAGCTTCATTGGCTGAAAAACACTTGACTGGGTACATTTAAAAATGCTGCTTATCTGAACCGTTTCAAGAGATTAATTTGCATATTTAATATGTTAATGTTTCACAAGTAAGAAGATTTGCAGTGACTTATTACAGGACATATAACTTGGCAGAGCCCTGAGTCATTTAAGCTGGTACCTTAGTCACTAAATGCCAGCTACACTATTAGACACCACCTCAGAGTCTGTCCATAGCAGTAAGCCAGTTTTGCACATCCTCTTCCAAAATCCAGTTTAGAGCCTGTCTTTCAGTAGGATATTTCCCAGTGGTTTATATTTTCACTGTCACTAATATGTCAGTAAGAGTGCATATCTTCTGAGCTCTGATTAATTTTGCCTTGACACTATTGAAATGCCAAGTGTAACTTTAATTCAGGTTCTGAAATGTTAATCAGTTTTGAAATATCTATAGATTGCATATATATCAAGGCCTGTAAATACTCACAGATATCTGTCAGAATCCACATGGCATTGGCAGTCTTGTTTCTCTCTAGGCTCACAGGGTCAAGTGATCATCAGCACTGATAATTAAATATATCATCTTGAAACAAAAGGATGTGACCTTCTATTAAAATCTTCTAAGATACAAAACATGAAGATATAACTCTTGTAAGATATACATTAATTTGCACTCTCAAATAATATTTCGATTATTTACCTTTTCAGAGCTGCCACTGGCCACATTGGTAAAAAAAAATCTGTTTAAATATTGATGTCCAAAGGAAAATTAAAAAAAAAATCACAGAATTACAGAATAACAACCCCTTCCTGAGTTGGAAGGGATCCACAAGGATAACTGAGTTCCCTCTTAAGTGAATGGCCTGTATGGGGATCAAAGATCCTGTGTCTTGGATCTCTGCATAATTAGTTCATAATTATAATGTGATTTCTGTGGTTTAAACCTCTACCATTATGTTAGGTATAAAATTTATAGGAATCTCCAGACTTCAAGATATAAAATACTCATTAATTTTGTGGAAGAGGAAGAAACTTCCCCCAGAGAAATTTTATTGCTGAACAGTCTGCTACACTGTATTAGGTCTGCTACTTACACTAGAGCATTTTGTGCTAGAAACACCAAGATTCTGTACTTCAAACCCTCACGCTAAGACAGAGAATAATCTGTATTCTTATATTCAGCTTAGTAGGAAAAAAAAGCTCACAGAAACTATGAGCTATCCCTTCATCCATAAATCAGCCAACCAATGTACTCAGCCAACCTGGAAAAAACAAACTGAGCTTTCAGTCCATAGCCAGAGGTTCACGCATAGAAAACTGTGGTCTGGAAAGAACATACCCAGAAGAAAGGGTGAGGCCATATTTCCAGCCATGTCCAAGTCCTGGTCCAGGGCTGAGTTGAACAGCACCATGACAATTTGCACTGGCTGGGTACCTGGGTCACCATTCATAAGTGGCACTGGAGCACACAGCTCTTGCAGCAGCCACTGCCCTTCAGAGGCACGAAGGATGCTTGGAGCCACTGGCTTTCTTGGCACAGCTAAGCCTCCTCCTTCTCAAGGGGACTCATGACACTGACTGAGATATAAACTACAGTCAGCCTATCCACCAAAAAGATGATGGGCCAGTGCATGCATGGGCCTGACTAATCCCATCACATCATCACCTTGAACCTCCAAGGAAGGGGGATGCCTTGAGGAAAGTTCTCTCCTGCAAAGAAGGTGGAGAACTGCCCATAATCTCCAGGTGGGAAACTGTCCATAGCCTCCAGCTTTCCTGAGGTGCTCAAGAAAAACCTGACTTGTTTCAGGATGCTCAAGTCTGTGTACACTTGGAAACTGTTTGCCTACAAGGGCACTGTGGAAACCTTAGGGTAGAGGAAAGCAAGACATTCCATTAGTAAAACTGAAAAGACAAGAACCAACACCTTCTGTAGGGCATGAGGAAAAGTTTCATCAATTGGGAGTCTCATTCCAAAAATAATTTATGATCTCCCAAGCTTGGCTGCCCTTGTCTTGGCAGTGAGGCACAGATCTGTTGGTCTCTAGTCACCACAGAATGCAGAGCTCACTTTTAAGAACTTTTAAACTTCACTCTGAATTAATTTTTAATTAGGTACTTTTTAAAATTTTATTGAGAAACCATAACACATTATTTTTGGAAGTTCAGGTCTGGCAGAATGAAAAATGGTTAGCATTGCAGAAGGGCTGGCACTCTGCAAATAAAGACCTTTTAGAGTATACCTGAAAACCAGTTATACTTTGGCAAAATCACTTATAGTTGTACAAATTTGCCCAGTATCCATGTGGAGAAAATGTTGCTCTGCACTGGGGGACAAGAGATGCCAGGCCCATGCTGGGGTGCTTATCTCGCCTCACCCCACCTACCAAAGACTGAGCACCCAACATTAAAAGGAAAACAGCTGCATTTGCTGTCTGCATTCCTGTGCTCATATACACACACACACTTTCCTACCAAACCAACCTCCTCATCTGTTTTTGATGAGGAAACTCACACAGACTTGCTAAGCCATCTGGGTTGCAGGCTTGTCTAACAACCTTGGGTTGTCAATCCAGCAACAATCCACTAGGTCTGCTTTTAAAATGAAGCTGTGATTAGCTTGAAGGAAATAAAATTTGCCTCTTACAGCAAGCTCTTTAACAGCACTTTTTACAGTCTTCAATGATACAGAAAGGGAAGAAGCTCCTTTTTGCTGTCATATGTGAAAAACGCTTGCGAGCTGACCTGGCTTCTCATATATTACTTTTGTGCAGAGATTTGCAACAGTGTCTGACTTGTCTTTCCCCACCTGCTCTGCCAAATTATTATGGTACAAGCACTTGGGAAAGAAAAAGCACAATTGCTTGAAATTACACTAGAGTCAAATGTTGATAAAAAGGTGTCACAGAGGGAATGAAAACTAACTGCTGTGAAATTTAATGAAACCCACTGTGTGCCAAGGGCACAGGCAGCCAAATTGAATTTTAAAAAGTGCCAAGCAGAGAAGCTTGTAATCAGACTAGCCACTATGTTAGATGAGATAAGCAGAATGACTTTTTTCTATCACTAGATCAAAACAGACTGCAATTCTTATGCATGAGATGAAAAGTTACAGTATTTATCTTCCCAGCTTCCTGTGTTCTTAGCACCGGATCTCTGGCTTAGTGGCATGAAATGGAATTTGTCATCTCCAGAGTAAGGCTTGTCCCAGCCCACGCACAGTTCTTTCCTGACAGTTTTTATTGCAGATTGTTATGGAAAAGAGGAACAAGCTAATCAGAGTTGTTAATGGCTCAGCATAAACTATCTTCAGCGTGGTGCCCCCTTCCACAGCCTGGGCAATGAATTGAAGTTAATAGAGGAGAATAGGAAATGGAAGATGTTGCCAGCGTAGGAGAATGACTCTGTTCAACAGTGCTCACACAGAGAACAGTTGCCAAAGCATCACTCCACGGCAGCCTGCTAAAGAATCATTTTACTCCTTAATTATTACAACAGCATTACTTTGAAATTGTGCTAAAAAAAGCCTGATCTCCCTAACAGAATTGCTTGCATTCATTGTGGGAGTAAAACCTCAAACTCTAGTTAAGGACATGGGACAAAAAAGCTGTGCAGCCCATCTTTGTTGGAAACAGCTTCAGTACACTCATTACTTCAGTTGTTCAGGGAGTTATCAGTAGTCTTAGCTCTGGGCCACACAGAGAGGTTCAGAGTCTGCACCTTTACCTCACAGATGAGTTTCAACATTGCAACCT
This sequence comes from Trochalopteron elliotii, assembly GCA_024734555.1. Classification (NCBI taxonomy): domain Eukaryota; kingdom Metazoa; phylum Chordata; class Aves; order Passeriformes; family Leiothrichidae; genus Trochalopteron; species Trochalopteron elliotii. The sequence goes on along the minus strand of JANPWX010000134.1, from coordinate 1,569,173 downwards.
GCTTGAACTTGTAGCCTGGCCCAAATGGCCAGATTCTCCTTTTACTGGTCCGCTGGTGAAGTTGGAATACTTTCTGAAGAGAAAGTTTCTAGCAAGAGAGATTTCCAGTACTGAACAAAGCTCTCCAAAGCCAGCCATTGTGTTTCTTATAAAAGGATTTCTCATAAAAATGCCCTGACTTTTATCGTGACCTCTTGATTTTGCAGAATGTGCCTGTAATGGTTTTGGAGCTTGTCTTGGCTGTGAAGAGTTTTATGCCAGTATTTCATGCTATTTGTCATGTTTTCATTGCTATGGCAGAAAAAGAACTTGAAAACTAACAGAATTCCTTGAAATCTAAAACACACTATAGAACAGAAGCCTTAAGTTTCCTATTTTCTTATGCATAACCCATGCCACATCTGAAATACCCTCTACAAGTCAGCAGTACTGAAGAATCCATCTGTCTGCAGGTATGACAAATGGAACTTTATGAGGAGGTGAAGTTCCTCTCCTCTCACAGCCCTCTCCATTCCCACTTCTCCTGCTTTCCTACCCACACATCCCCCTGCCTCTGACTGCTCTCTCCTCTGTTCATACCTTTCTGAGGATGTAGTTGAAGTAAAAGAGCTTTTAGGGGAATAAAGGTTATCTGAACTTTACCCCCAAAAGTAATACTTTTGTGATTTGTAGCCAACATTTAGAGGTCCCCCTTTACTTACTCCTCTACAAAGCACACAAGAAATGAGATAGAATCAGTCCTTATCATATTAAAAATGAAATTAACTCAAATCTCCCTCAATTTCCTCATTTGACTTTGTTTCAGTTAGGACTTCTTTGGAGCAGCAACTGCCTCTGCCTTTTCCCCTATCACAATGGACTTCAAGAGTTTCCTACATTATAACAACAACCATAACAGAAGCAACATGGTACATCTGGGAATGTTTGCACAAATTTGCCAGCCAGGTTGTACTTATCTCCAAATGACATTCAAAGCTCACAGTCATGTAGCAGCACCTGGGCCAAGCCAGAGCAAATTCTGAAACAAATAAATTTTCTCTCACAGATACGCTCACAAAGGTCCCTCAACATATACTACTCTGGTTTCTATAAATTCCCCAAACAAAGCACTTTTTAGTACATCCTAGTAACCATTCCTAGTGACTGGCATTCAGTTGTATTGTGCCTGACCTGAATGACTTGTGATGCTTTGAATATCAAGTTTGTTCTCAGTTTAAAAAAAAATTAAAGTATTCATAAATAGGCTTTCATTTGGCTGCAGGGTTGGACAAAAAACCTGAACTTGTGAAGAAGTCAGGCAGTGCACTCCTCAGAAGTTGTAAGGCCATTTCTTATACTTCACTGTGTTGGCAGGTTTCATATCATTTGACAGGGTGCTGTATTTCAGAAGCAACTTCTGTTATTCCAGACTGACCATTCATGGCTTTATCTCAATACTTTCTCCACCACCACATCGTTTTGCATTTATTAGAAAACTGTTCTTCTCAAATTAACAATGCCATTTTATATTACAAAGGCATCTTTATTGGGAAACAATGCAAGAGAACTGAACTGTCAGATTGCAAAAGAAAAGGCCGAATCTTTACATTACTATAGAAACTATATAGCGTTTATCAGAATTCTGTATTTTCTGCTTAAATCTCTCTGAAGCTCTTTAAATTCTGCTACACGATAAAATAACAATGATTTCTAATAAGTAATTGTTTAGGTTTTCTTTCATTATAATTTTTCTTCATATTCCTACAAACTACTGCCAAGCATATATAAAAGTCTTCTATTCTGGTAAAGGACTGTATCTGCAAATCAATTCAAAGTGGTCAGTCCTCATGAAAGACTGGGGCTTATCAGGCTTATGCAAGAAATGTGGACTCAGCTCACAGTACAGCAATCTTCTCAAGGAAGAGTTTTGTTCTAAGGTGTTAGTCCTGATGCAATTAATATTCCATACCTCGGTGATTAGGTAGACTCTGTTATCCCAAGAAGGTCTCTGCACTGCCACAGAGCAGCAGTCTCCTCCAAATCCCTCTAGTCACAATAAGTAGCAACACTGCTGAGCTCCAGATCCTCTTCCCCAGAGTTTTATTGCAGAACACTGCTGTTGATTTCAACAGGTCAGGCTCTAAGGAAAAGCCAGTCTGGAGGGGAAAAAAAGTCTGCCTCTGTTCTCAGATGTACCTGTAACATCAGGGGACTGACAGTGGAACAAACAACATAAAGGAGATCTAATCAAGCCTAGTGCATCAGCCTTATCACCAGCATTGTCAGGGTGCAGTGACCATGCCCAATTTTTCATGCCTGAGAAGATATAGGACAGCTTTTAGAAGGGATCTGTCAAATGCAATATTGCCCCTCTGACCTGTGATGTCTTGTGGTGGCAGGGTCATCCCAAAAACAAGGAGAGGATCCTTTCTTGTCTCTCTGTGACTTAAGGCCACCTTCTTATGATCTGAATGCCACTTAGGACCTTGCACTTGTGCAGCATAAAAAGCTTAACAGCACTAAAGTCAACAAAGATGCTCCACAGAGCCAAAGGAAATCCTTAAGCAGGGAGCAAGCCAACATGATGGTCACCACAAGCTAAGCAGCTGTGGTTGGAGTTTTGGTTGTACAAATACATCCTGTGTTTATTAGTTACACCACACTCCTTCCTAACTGCTCACTGCATAGAATCAATACATTAGCTGCTCTTGAGTTCTACGCCTCACTTCCTTGAAATGATGGAGTTTGAAAACTGCCTTATTTTATTTTGTGAAGCCAAAGCTAAAGTCCTTAGAAGGTAAAAATGCAAACTGGAGAAGTAAAAGGATGTGAGCAAGGAAAGGAAAATGCAGGTTGAATACTGTGAAAAAAAAAACCAAAAAAGAAGCATGTGGAATGCATAGTAAGCTGAGTTTCCTAAGAGAAATGAGAAAAAAATACAAATTACATAGAGACATTTAACACCAGACTGGACAAAACCCTGGAAAATACACCATTGGGAACAATTCCGTCCTGTCTGTAGGGCATATGACTTCATTCACACTGGAAAATATTGAAACATTTTGATGCCTAAATGCAGTTCCCAGCAATATTCAAATATACATTGAAATATCCCAGGAAGCAAAACAAGCTAGCTCTTTCAATGGAGAAACAAATTGCAAACTCCAACCCAGATTCTTCTCTAATCAACACAAATGTGAAGGATCTGAAATAAAGTACCTCTGAATTTACTCTGACTCCACACCAGCAAAATAGATTATCTGGTCCCCTGCCTCACATTTCCTAAAGTTTCATTAGGTTATGCAAGCAAAACCTTTTGAAATGAAAAGTGTCACAGAAGTGCTGAGCACCATTGTTTCCTTCTAATAAAAGAAGGGATACAAAAGCAGAAAGACTGAACTTCATTCTACAGATAAATAAAACAGCACTCTGGGACTTCTTTAGATCAAAAATTCTGCTCTTAATGCAAAATTCTGCTTAAACACAACACAGCTGCAGCAATATTCAAAGCATCACTTTTGCATTCAACATTAATAGGACAACAAGAGAAGATATTCTTCCCAGTATTTTAGCAACATTTTCTCTTATTTTTTAATACATCAGCATTTCCATTTTAAATGTGCTTCCTAAGCACCTAAAATCTTACTTGCAGTATTTGCTCCAGGCTGAAACTCTGCATGGGGCTTTTTCTTCCTCTGTATTTAGTCAAAATTTATATTAGGATTAAATATAATTTTAAAAATAACCCACAAAACGAATATGTATTCAAAACAAGTCTGTATAAACAAGTTAATTCACTGGGGTAGCTCTTCAAGAAGAAAGTCATCATGAGAACCACACCTGTTTTAGACTAATGTCAAATCCAATAATCCTAGAATAGAAATTATGATGTAATGTGTACTAAGTGTCACTGACTTCAAAGGACACACAGAAATTTGCAGCCCGTAAGGGCTCTGATGCTTTTTTAAGGAAGATTTTAAAACACCAGAAGAGTTATCTGAAGTGGTTGAGAACAGAATTAAAAAACTAAGACAGCTAAGTATGAAGGCTACTCTCCACATCATTTGTCTTCTTCAAGTTACATCTCCTCTGTTTCAGCAGCATTGTAACCCCTTGCCTTCTCCACACTGCTTGTGACCTTGGTGGCAGGGATGGCGTCCTCAGAGCTACTGATTCTGCACCTTAGGATCAGTAATGTTTGTTACTGATCCTTCCTTGCTAACCTGTTTGGCTAAAACAGTTGCTGTTTCTTAAATAGCAAACTTTGCTAACCAGGTATCTTTCAGTGGGACTCTAAGGAAAATCTCACAAAAACCTGTGCTGTTAGATCAGTCAGAGCAGCAGCCTGTAGCAAGGCTGCAGTGGGAATTTCTGTGACCAAGGTAAAGGCAACCATGCAAAACAGTATCATCTCTTGAAAATATACAGGATCTAAGTCTGCGCCTTTCTTTACCTCTTTCAGGTAAGTACCTGCCAGCCTAGATTCCCTGTCAGTCAGACCTGATGGCCCATGCATTCAGGAAAGATTCAAGTAATACAAGTCTCTATCTAATTAAGAGAGTAGGAATCTAAGTAATGTCCTTTATAAACTGACAGAGGACATATATTGCATTGGTTCATATATTACACTCAGGCTTTAATCCTGAATTTGTCTTATGTTTTAACTGCTATCTGAATACAACAGCGAAGGAGAGCTGGCTTATCTTCAATAAAACATATGCTACAGAATCTTTAAGATAATTTAACTGTCTAAATTTCCTTGTCCTGAACATCTTCCCAAACAGTGATACTTCCCTGCCTTACTTACTCTGTACTCCGAATCTAAATCCAAGAATTTGACTCCATGCTGTACCACAGTATGTGAAGGTACCTTGTAGTGCTGGGAGGCAAAGATTTAGCATAGGCACAAGCAGTCAGAAGATTCAGTTTAGCAAGTCAAAGTCTAGCTGAAAAGGGATGAAGCTGCAAAACTATACACTGCATTTAATCATTTGGTGGATGGCTAGAGAAAACTGGAGAAAAAACTAGTGTGAAACACACCAGCTACAAAACAGCTTCTATACAGGTTGTTCTAGTAAAGAAACCACAACAAAGCACAGTTTAAATGGATTAAAAGCAACCTAAGTGTTGGATCTTAAAAGAAAAAAAAAGACAAAATATTCCTTGAGAAAGCATAATTTTGCAATGATATATTCTTGGTGCTACATTTTTAACATTTGCATTAATGATCTGGAAGAAAAGCAGAGTAATTCACCACTGGAACAACTTATGGAGATCAGGCTTTTCTCAAACTTAATTAAATTCAGACTAGAAGGTTTTTTTCTCAGAGATACACTCTGGTTCAAACTGAAATTATATGAAGGCTGTCCTATGACCCATGCTACTGCAGACCTCAGACTAAGCAGTCACAGTGTTCTCTGCTGACTTTATTACTGGTGAATCAATGAGCCTACGACATGACACACAATCACTCACTCGCAACTTTTAACACTGTTGCTTTCATTGTTTTCTCTTCTTCTGTTACCTTGGTGAGGCTTCTTGTCCTTTCATTTGCCCCTCCTGCAGTGTCTGTATGTGCACACATAGGCTGGATTGGGTACCCAGCCTGCAGCTTGTCTTTGTCTAGGATGAGGATTGCCCTGTCATGTATTTACAGGAGCACAGCAAAGTCACTGAAGTTTTGCACCAACAAGAGGAAGGTGTGACAAAACAGCCCTGAACCAGCTAACGTGCAGGTGAAGAAGAGGCCTTGGTGTTTGACAGAAGCAATGCACCTCCCTTAACTCTCCCCAAAAGTTAGCCTTTCAAAAAATATTTTAAGGCTGAAGAGGATGAAAGAACTAGAAGGCCATTTTTGCATTTTTTTTTAATGTCTGTTTTTTTTTCTCAGTACAATTGCAGGAAGAGATGGCAAGAATATGTATGTGTGGGGGAAAGGATGGAATTACTCAGGAGAACCACAAAAGAGTTTGGGGTCACTGTTTTCTTGATAGAAGTCTCTTGGTCATCTCAGATCTTCCCTGTTCCCACAAGGCTTTTCCCAGTTACATTTTCTCCCTACAGGCAGAAAATTACACTGATCTTAGTCTTCCAGGCAGAAAGCAGAAAGCCTCACTTGAGCTGTCAGATGAAATAATGGTTACTGGTCAGTGCCTTTTTCTCCATCTGCACAAAAACCTTTCCCAGAAGTTTCTAATTCCTGTAGTCAACTGGAACTACTCTCCCAAAAGCCCCTTTCTCAGCCAGCCTCAGAACCAAGACTCTTTTGTTCCCCTTGAACCCTGGAGCGGTCTTTAACTACCAGCCACGTTTCTTGAAACACAACTTTCAGTGCCTCCACCTCTCCCAAGAACCACTTCTTACTCTTTTAACTGTTTCCCCAAGCAAATCCTTTGAGGGAGAGCTTCTCTACATGACCCCACAAGGCCACAACCTAGTGTTCTTTCATCCTCTGTCCCTTACATTTTAGTATCATCTCACCTGCAAAGTTGTATTTGGCCATTAACATGGAAACAGCTTGCAAATTTCATTTGGCTCTGTCTCCTTATAATCTTTAGCCCAAAATCACAAAGGCTTTCATCACAGATTTCATCACAGATAACACAGAACCAAAACATCACCCCACACTCAACATTCTCCTCATCTTGAGGGATCAGTCTTTATTTTTCTGCCCTCTGCACCCAGAAAACACTTGCCCTGAGCACCTTATGTGTTATGGAAACTATTATGGCCTCTACTGGCACAGAACAGTTGAAGAAGGATTCTCCAGCAATTTCATGGAGTGCTGAGAGCATTTTTCATGTGGCCACATTTTATTTTCTGAGACAAAAACAGAAGTTGTTAGGAACTGTGTCCCCTTTTTTCTCAAATACCAAATGCTCCTTTCACCACCCCCTGTTCCAACAGCTCTCCAGATCTTCTAACCAACAATTTCAAGGACCAAAGTTTGGGGAGTTTCAGCACTTCCATGAGACATAAGGGAAACAACATAGAGAAATAAGGAGAGGAAGAGTAGACACTGCTGAAAACTTTGCTCATTTAATGAATGGAGTAGCAAAACTTGTGCTTTATTAGAGTGCAATCAATTAATACTAAAGATGACAGCAAACATGGCAGCCACATGGCTACCCCATCACCATGGGAAGGGTTCACTTCTTACATGGCACTTAGTGCCAGGTTCAGAGAGGTGTCTCAGCCAGCAGATTGTTCCACGTTCTGTTCCCTTGGATCTGCACTCTGAGCTTGGTTTAGCTGTTCTACACAGCAAAAGGGAGCTCTCAGCTAGTGAAGATTTCATTCCCACGTGCTGACCACTTTAATGAAAAGCTTCACCTTGCCAGCATAATACTCTTTAAATTGACCATCCTTGCAGTACTTGTGCCTTTTGATCCACTGCCTCTCATAAAACTGGCTAACCTTTAAGTTCATTATGCTCTTAAAAATATTGCTATGTTCTTAAAATCATTGCTCTGCATTTAGAGAGTGAAACTATTCACCAAATTAGTACGTCATATCTGAGCTACCTACCTTCAAATTTCTAGTCTCTCCATTTAAGTGGAATTGACTTGCCACAGCACAATGAGAAGAAGATCAATAATTACAGACTCTACTTTGCCATAGATTTGTTAAACTTCACTCCCTGCTGTCATATTCTCAATAGTTATGGTCAAAGCTACATCCTCACAATCTGTTCTAGCTGCGTTATATATGCCTCAGTCTTCCGAACATACAAAGGAAACCAGCTGGAAACACTGCACTTAATGATACCAGTGAAGACTGTATCCATCTACATGACTGTGCCCTCAAGAGGTTACAGACAGCATAACTTTCACCTCAGTTGTCTGTTGCTTTCACCTCAGTTGCTTCTTTGAAGCAGTCCAAGTGAGATGTCCAGGAAGCATGGACTGAGAGACCACAGCAGCAGCTGAGGACTGCAAACCATTGATGTCCACTGCAGAAAAGGCTGGCCTTGGGGAGTTGGACACTTCTTGTCACCCACCACCAAATTTGCCCTAGAAAAAGCTAAAAGTGTTGTTTTTCATGCAAACAATTGCTGTAATGGCTACAGAATTGCCACATGATCATGTATGGGAAAGGAAGCAGCTCCCAGAATTGCAAATGGGAGGAAAAGTCTATGACGCAATCTTTCTAGCAGAAACAGAAACTTGACATGTTTCATCTCAGAGTCACCTCAAAATACATGTATACTCTGTAGCCAGGATCATCTGAAATAGCAAATACAGACTAAGTACATAGGATCAAGCAATATACAAAGAGCCCTTCTGACTCTGCCTAGATCTGCAATTTCTTGCAGATTCTGCCATTCAATTTTTATCAGAAGAGCAGATTTATGGTAAAAGCACTCATGAATAATTCACTCCCTTGAGGTGCCACATGCAACTTGGGGAAATCCCAGCTATAAAACCTTGGCACCATTTAGCTAGCACAAGCTGCACTACTTTTTTACAGGTGTTATTCCACTGACCTACTTGGAGTTATTCCTCCTTCATGGTGCTTGAAGAAAAGAACCAGGCTGTTCGCTTACCACTTCTGGTAGACAAACCTCTCTGCCACGTATTCATAGCAGTAAAAATGCTTCTAGTATTAGACTAAGTTTTAGCTTTGGCTCACCACAACTTCAGTGGCTTGTACATCTCCCCTGCTCTTGGGCCTCTCATAACAATCCATTATCCACTGGCTTACTTCCTCCTCAAGTCCGTGTTTTTAAATCATGTTGAGAAATTTACTTGGATCCTAAACAAAAGGAACACAAGTAAAGCCATAAACTAGCTACACTGAACCTGTCTTTATGCTGGTTTCTAACTTCAAGAGAAATATGGTTTATTCCAACACTCATCTTCTGCCACTGGAGCAAGAGCCCCAGCAGGGTATGGGTGCAGATGCCTCAGACAAAAAGAAAGTGAAACTGTTTAGCCATCTCCCTGTCCTAACGCAGAGGATGAATTAATAGCATCACTCAGCGGCTGCTTATATTCCTAGGCTTTTCCTCACATAAAGCTAGGTGGGAGTTCTTCTTCACAATTAAAAAAAAGTATTTATAAGGGTTTTATTTGATTAGATCTCTAAGTGGAAACCAACTAAAATGACAACAACTGCACTGCCATCAAGCCACATTCAAAGCCTACATCACAGTTGCCAGCTACACCTACAACTGCATTACAGGGAACAAAGAGCTGGCATTCCCTGTTTGTTAATAAGGTGAACAGCTCACAGCTATCTTTACATAAAACAAGATAATAACTATAGTGCCTAAGTTAGACATCTGAGTAAATGTAGTCATGTCATTTAAACAGTTAACCTGCACTGATTTATAGCAGCTAAGGATCTGATGAGGATGTAAGAAATTCCTCTTTACCCTAATATGTCCCTTCAGTTTATCCAAATTACTGGCTTTCAGCACCTGGCCTCTCCCTTATGCCCCCACAGTTAGGTTTTAAGCAGGTTAAGAAACGACCGTCCTCACTTTGGTCTTTTCTTACACACTTCCAGCAGTGCTGAATGAAATGTGAGACAACCATAAAAGCCAGTAGAGGGGAAAATTAGACATGCTGCATAACTAATTCCTCAACTGTAAAAAAAGTTGTTGGCAATTTTCATTTTGTAACACAGGCTCACATTTCTTTGAATTGCCACCTACTGAAAACATGCACTGCCTGCTTATGCCCTTCCAGGCAGGATGGGATGTTGCCTGGTCAGCTTGGACAAGCTTCAGGGGTTGCCATGATGTGCTCTGAAGGAACGTCTCACCTCCTTGCCCAGGAGCCACCATCCTGGCTCAGAGAAGGGTGCACACCTTCAGCCCACACCAGTATCATGAGGAGCAGGGTTCCTCTTGCATCCCCTGGCCACCAGCCCCCTGCTGGAGCTGCCTTGTTTGCTGAGGTGGCTGTAAACAAACAGCTGTGAGCTCCTCTGCCAGCCCTGCTCCACAGGCACATGGGGGAGCATGGTCAAGAGAAAGGGGCCAAGTGCAAATTAAAACCAGATGAGCAGAGACAGCAGTTGGAAAGAGGGGGTGGTTAAAGCCTGTGACGGCTCTAAGTGAAAATAGTGAGACAAAGCGGGCTTGCAGATTGTCACCAAACAGAGAACCTCCTCCACCCCCAACTGCCTGACTGGAACTGTATAATGAAGCAGGTTTCAAGAAACCGCAGCTCCCAGCAGAGTTAACTCTACAGCAGCTGCTGCGCTTTCAAATTGTCAGACAGATTAAACACAGGAATGCCTGTGGGTCGCAAAGCTGAGGGAAGGGTGAAGTGATGGGATCAGCTTGCTCTAAAGTGCAGAAACTACTCAAAAAGTTGGAGACAGAACTCCCTGTGGCCGGGAGGGGGTTACACTGGTATCGTCTGCCTGAGGGCTTGGCACAGGGCCCTCTCCTAGCCTCAGCTGTCCTCAACAAGCTGGACAGTTAGTGGAGTTTTTGTCTTGTGCTTCCTCAGAAGCTGCAGTCACGGCATGTAACCAGACTGTCCTTGCAGGGAAAGCGCCTGTTTGGAGGGGAGAGAAACAAGGGTTCCACTACACTCCACTCCTTTGGGACATGAGCCAGGGCGCCTGTCTGGGACCAGACACTGCAGGGCACCCAAAAAGCTGGCATGTGCACTGCCTCAGCACCCAAAGCTCAGAGAAAGACGTTACCTTATGGGGGCAAGTGCGTTTGTGTGGGGGAGCACTTGCATCAGGCAAAAGTAAGTGCCACTGATCCACATGTCACCGATGACAAGAGGGTGATGATTTACTGGGAAAACTGCCCTGTAAAATGCACGCTTGTGGATCCTATTTATTGTCTCATACCCTTTAAATAGTCTTACAAAGACGCCACACAATTACAAGTTAGAAAAAGGAGCGGAGGTAATTCTCCCACACACTGCCAACAAACCTGTGACCCCATCAGCAGGCAGCATGGGTCAGCCAGCCCAGCAGGGCTCCTCCCAGGAGATGGTGGGCCACCTCCACCAGGGATAAACAATCCACACTTCAAACCTGGGCCAAAAGCTTGTTGCCAGATCCGTGCAGCTGCAGACAGCAGAGTTGGAGGGAGCTCTGCCAGTAATAGGGGTAAGAAGGAGAAAGAGAGGTTGTTCCCACACAATACAGCCTCTCCTCTGCCAAACCACAGTGCTTCATGTGGATCTGTAGCCCACATGCTTCTCCAGGTACCTCCAACTCAGTTGTGCTGTGCTGGAAACTACAACCCACAAAACTGCTGTGAAGATGCTGGCCGACAGAAGCTGACTTGCCATGCAGCTCTCACAGGTCACATAATGACCAGACAGGGACTTGAACACAAGAGAGCAAAGGCCACTGTGTCTTTGGGCCACATTCAGGCAGACACACAAGCAGCTCAGTTGCTGAGGGACCCAAGTGGTCTCCATCACTAGGAGAAAGTTTGAATCACCCCCTCCTCTTCCCAAAGCACCAGGAGAGTCTCCACATGTGCAAACAGATAGCCTGCACATCCCCATCCCTCCACCGCAGAAGCACTTACCCCCCAGGAACTGGATGCCTCCTGCCACCCTGCCCACAGTCCTGGAGATGAGCTCGGACACACAGCAGCCCATGAGCGCTGTCAGGGCCACCAAGAGAAGCAGCCCACAGCCCAGGCCCGTCACCACCGTGCAGATCCTCCACTCGGCGCTCGGGATGGCCTGGAAGGAGGCATAGCGGCCGCACTGCTCCACCATCACGGTCATCTGGCGGCTCTCATCCCGCACCGGGTAGGAACACCTCCGGAAAGTGCCGAAGGAAACAGACTTCTCCAGTTGAGACCCCAAGAGCCAGTAGGGCATGAAGAAGCCAACACAGGAGGCAACAGCGCAGAGGAAGGAGAGGAAGGCCCAGACGATGCCGGCACAGGTGAGGCTGGAGGCCATCTTTGTATCTGCTCCAAGACCCCTCACAATGGGAAGACACAAAAGTAACTGTGTATTTTAGAGGAGCTTTATGGATAATCCAGGATCTCTCAGCCTTGACAAATCCTCACACTGGGAGAAGCTCGAATCTTAACAGCCAGGGGGACATTTCCTCCCATCATGAAGTCAAAGGTTCCTAATTAAATAACAAAACACAAGAAAGGAGAAAAATACAAGTTCAGTAACACTGACATTAGAAAAAAAAATTGTCTCCCACAGTGTTTTTCCTTCCTGGAAGACTTCTGAATAAGACATGTCACTTTTCTGTCCCACCCCTTGCAAGCGGACCCTATAATCGCTCTCAGTGACACCAGCTTCTGTGGTCAGTGTGATGGCAGTGGCCAGCAGCCCAGCTGGCACAGGCTGCTGTGCACATCCAGGAACACTCTGCAGTCACCTTTAGGGGCTCCCTGTGTACTTGCTTCATTTTTCTCCACTGTAAGTACTGATCTTTCCAGCACCGACAGAAGAAATAGATAAGGTCTTGTTTATCCTTAGTTAGCTAGACCTTCCTCCTGCAAGGCCGGGAGAATGTACTTCACTCCTGCAGCTTTGGTGCAAAACCACCCACAGTGGCTAAGGCATTTCAAGATCAGACTCTTGTGACACAGGTAAAACTTATCAACACACCCCCAAAAGAAGTGATATGAGCCAACATTTTTTCCAGCACTCCAAGTTGTTTGGCATCCCTGTGCAAAAGGAGCCTTTTATCACTTATGTCCCAAAGTGCCAGGAACCTGAACTCCAGGTGGGCTTCTGGTAAGTGAAAACATTGCCACATCTTTTGGATTCACCTCTACACAACCTTGAGGAGCACACAACTAAAACACAGAGGTCTCTCTTAATATTCCTGCTTGCATTCAGCCCAGCTCTTCTTTGCCTCTTCCTAGCTCAAACCCAGGAGCCATAACCCCTTTGTATCCTTCTCAGACAACTCCCAGCCTCTCAGCTCAGTATCAGTGTGCCCAAGTGCATTTACTGTCACAGAAACC
>JANPWX010000134.1:1536716-1551348 GCA_024734555.1 Trochalopteron elliotii | reverse complement strand
ACACGATTCTCCTATATCCACGTAATGGGTCCCGGCTTCCCGAGCCCGCCCCGGACTGAGACGGGGGGGGGTCTCTGGTCCCGGGGCCGGAGCGGTGGGTCCAGCGCCGGGTTGGTGCGGGGGTGGCGGGGAAAGCTGCGGTGTCGCCGGGCTCGGCGGCTCAGTGCGGGGTGCAAGGGGCGGCGAAGCCGGGGACAGAAAGGAGGAAAGGGCAGGAGAGGGGGGGAAAGACAGCGGAGAAGGAGTATTTGAAGGAAAGGGGCAAGGCTGCAGTCCTTGCATGGGAAAATATGGGCTAATCTCCTGATGGTGTGCGTGTGATAAGAACTGTGTCTCTGCATGCGAGCTGCTGATCCAGCATTTTGATCGCAACAGTTACCAAGTTGGTCTACAGCGAGAGTAAATGTGATCACAGTACCAAGCAGCTCATCCCGCATGGGTTAGGTCAAGCAGGGAGAGAGGAGCTTCAGCCCTTTCCCAGTGTCTTAAATGGGAAAGTTTTGAGGAAGGGTTGCCTTCTGCACAGAGAAGCTCTGGGAGAAAAAGACATTTCCCATTCTGGTTTTTCCTCTACACCCAGAAACATGAATATATTTCTCAGATATAAGACAATTTTATGACAGGTTTAAATTATGTCAGCACCAGACATGCAAAATCTCTTTGGTAATGTTTCTTTTACAGTCCTGGTGTGTAATTTAACCACCATTCATTAATATTATTAATACTAAATGGAAGTGAGGTTTATTGCACTCAGTCTGCATTTACACCACTTAATAGTAACAGCAGCTATTCTCAGAATTAAATTACAAAGCTGCTTTATTGTATTTTTAAAATTAGACTTCCATTTTTTCCCCCTATAATACAAAATCTTAAAATCAGAACATTACTGAAAATGCATATTTTCTCAAGGGATAAGAAATGGATTGGAAAGTATCTAGCATGATCAAGTTTTCCAGCATAACATTTCAAGTGTATTTAAGGAAGCGTGCTTCAGAAAATCAAAGAAGTGGGTTAAATATAGGCTGAATGATAGAATATATGCGATAAAATACTCCACAAGGAAGACAATGAAGGCATAACCCCAAAGCAGCCATACCTCCAGCTGACTACCCCTAGGCTACATCCACCTAGTATACATCTATATTAGCAAGTAATGTGGATCAATCTGGTGTTGGATCTTGTGGTGTTGAGGGCCTAAAGGATGTTCACACTTTTCAATAGTTTTTCCTTCAGTTTCACTCCAGGCCGGGTCTGTGGGCTGAGGGCCCCATGAGAACTTAGAATGCATCTGAAACACTCCTGGCACCTGTCTTCTGCTATATTGATATCTCAACCCACTCTCTGTACTCACCTCTGCTGGGTAAAATAAAATATGGTGAGGATGAACTGGAGATCCACTTCAAAAGCACACCCTAGATCCACACCAAAACATGAAAGTGGATGCGCCCATGGGGTGTCTGACAGAAAGGGAGCTGGTATGACTTTCCCAAAGCTGAGAGCTGGAACATGCTCCACAGCATACTATTCCAGCATCCTCCCCTCAAATCACCTTTCTGCCTGGTGCTGTGCCTCCACTCCCAAGCATGCACGAGCTCTCAGGTCTCCACTTCTGCAAGGAGCTATGCATTTTTGGAGAGTGTAGACACTCCTTAATTACTGCCTTCACTTGGCTCAGTGTGGTGTTTTACCCCCTGCTATTCATTTCACCAATGCGTGAAATGACAAGGGTACTAAGCTAATAGTGTGTCATTGGAACTCTGCTCTCGGTATAAAGAAAGAGAAGAATTGAGTATTGTTATTAAATAGTTGTTTAATTGTTTAAATACTGAGGTCTGTCGTTCTTTTCTTAGCCAAAGGCCTGGGTTATAATGAAACTGTGATAAATATGTCTAAATTAGGCATGTGTTGGGATCAGACATGGGTAGAAATTGCCTGGCATTAAAATGACTGTGGAAAAACTTCTGTTTCACACATGGAAACTGTTTCTCAGTTAAAATTGGCATTGGAAGCCTAGGGAGAAGCAAACAAGCATGCATTTATTCATGCAATTTATCTCTTCCATGGTATATGCCAAGGTCCCCCAAGTCAGTGTTTGCTTTGCTAATGGCATCTCTACAGCAGTTCATTTATTTGCCTTATATGGCCTGTACATTCACTCCCTGAGCTGCTGCCATTCTGCTTTCCCTCACAGAAACTATACATTGAATTTTACATCTCTCCTGAAGCATCTCATTTTGCCAACTGTCTCTGAATGTCCCCACAAGTTGGCTGCATGGCTTAGTCACTTGGAGGGAAATAAGCTTTATTTCACAACCCATTTTCTGTCCAAGGAGTTTTGTTTTGATTAGGAACAAATTAAACACATTGTGTATATAATGTAACATCCAAATTCTCGTTCCATTTTTTCCTAACGTTTGAAAGTCATCATGCTTCAACTGTATTAACATTTGATTCCCCTTTCAGGATCATTGTGCTTGGAAGTATTTTACTTGAAAGTTAGCTGAAATATTTCTATCCCAGTCTAACCTGTTTGAAAGAAAAGGGGAGATATTACATTGTGCTTTAGGATTCATGATCTTTCTTGCAACCACAAAAGCAGACACCTCCTCAGAATATAGCAATAACAAAACACATAGTCCCCAGGGTCTCATCTATACTGAAATAGCAGCTGATTTTAAAATTGGTCCTGGTATTTTGAATTTTACAAAACCCACTTGTGAGAAATCTTCATAGTTGGCCAAGGGAACCTGAGCCACGGATTATCCTCTGCTGCAACCACTGAAGTCAGACTGAATCAAACACCCATGAATACATTGTCAGAAAACTACCCTAGCAGGGAGATGGAAAAATATGCTTATAGATTTTACCATTTTGCTTCTTCTCAATCCATTGACTAAGCTGCTGTTACATCTGGGGCACTACAGACTTGATGGAGCTAATCAGCACAGCAGAATAAAGACAGAAAATCCTGTCACTGTACCTAAATCAATCCTGGCTAATATACACATCATAGGCTCAACCATAGACTCTTTCATTACAGTATGACCTGTAAGACAATATAAAATGCCGCATGTATGTTCCTGAAACCCAAGGGAAATGAAGCAGCTACTGTAAAAAACGAGGTTCACTTTCTATGTAGATTTTAAGAGATAAGCTTAATAGAAAGTAAGACAATTATGAGATAGAAAAAAAGCAAGGTACAGCCGGCCGGGTGACTTGGCATTTAGCCAAGTCCACATCTTGCTGCATCAGAGACAGTCTTTAAATACCCTTTCTATTGCATCAGTCTGTTGAATATTCATTTTTTTTCTAAAAATTATTTTCTATACTCCTGGAACTGTTTTGCATGATCCCTCCTTGGGTCTGCCTTTTTAGAGCGTGCGTGTTTCTTGGCTGTCTCTTCATTATCACCTCCAGGTTGGGCCTTGGTCCATACTTTCTACAGGTTGTAGATGCTGATAGTTGGTGTATCAATAGCAGGGTCTTCTCTATGTATTTACTGGATATTATCCCAACCAAACAGACAGTTTAAGCATACTATATCAACTACTACCACTATGACTAGTTTTCTTTACTAATAGCAGAAATAAAAACTTTATATTCTTAATACAATGTTATTATTCATATAACACGCACCTTGCGAAAAGTCAAGTTCATAATATATATCTATAACAGCTACC
Source organism: Trochalopteron elliotii (assembly GCA_024734555.1). Classification (NCBI taxonomy): domain Eukaryota; kingdom Metazoa; phylum Chordata; class Aves; order Passeriformes; family Leiothrichidae; genus Trochalopteron; species Trochalopteron elliotii. Next base: position 1,547,668 of record JANPWX010000134.1, on the reverse strand, counting down.
AAACCTCTTTTTTTTCAAAGTCTTCAGTCTTTGACCAGAAAAAGAACCAAGAGAGTTTTATCTTTCAGGTCACCATCTGTTTTCAGTTGTGTGGTCTGCAGGAAAGTGATCACACCAACATGGTTCCGAGCATCTCACAAAACTGGATCTTCAAGTCGTGTCTGTACTTCATTTTAAATCAAAAAGGAAGGTATATGTACAACAATAGACTTGAGGCTATGTACTGGGAGCAACAGAAAGTCAAACCAATCATTCAAATACAGTCATTAAAAACCAAGACTTGAAGATCCAGTCTTGCGGCGGCTAGAGAAAAAATAGGCAGAAAAAGAGAACCCCAACCCTAATTCCTGCAAATTTCTCAGAAGAAGGTAATAAAACAAATGCAGGTCACCAGATCCTGTCCATCCATATGGTGTCCTTCCAAGTCAAAAAAAGTGCATGTTTTCTACTGTGAGTGGAACCAGACACCTGGGGTTTTGAGCTGTCACATCCAGACCTGAATCTCGGCCTATAAACTTAGCTCTAACCAAAATATCCTCTCTCCATTTCTATTCCAATGCTATCTCGTGCTGGACTGTAGGAGCATCCGTGGACGGCAGGGAGAGGGAACTTTACAAACCTGAGACACTTTTAAGAGAACACGTGGTTTTATTGCAAGGGTTGTGGGTAAAAAGGGCCTTGCCTTCAGCCACCAGCCTCGGCTGAAAGGAGGTCCCAAAGAGAGAGGAAGAGAGAGAGAGAGAGCGAGAGAGAGTAGGGGTAAGCAAGGTAAGGTAAGAGCAGAGAGGTCAGAGGTAAAAGGTGGTCCAGGTAAGAGAGGTAAAGTAAGAGAGCGAGAACCTTGTTACAATACATTATATCTGCATATGTGTTGAATACTCTAACTTACAGTGACCAACCCACTCAAGATATAAAACCTACAAACTTCGCATACAGCCTATGAGAACTGCTATATTACTATATCACTCTGTATTCTAAACTCTAAAGGCTATCTTCTTATCTATCTTTTCCTTGATACTGTGATAGATATGATGGTAAATTCGTGCAATTAAATATAGGAGATGTAATAAATGTAGTAGATAGAATGTATATTTTTGTAACCCTAAAAATGTAAAGCTGATCCTGGTCCCTGGAATGGAGAGGGCGGTTTCCAAATACCAGGACACACTTTGTGAACTGTGAATGAACAAGTTAACACCTTGATTTACACCAAGAAGGAGAGTGGCTCGCCAGGATGTGGCTCCTTGAGTTAATCAGATCTTGTACATCTGGACCATCAACTCATCGATACTAATCTCAAGGGTGGAACCTGAATTTGGAGAAATCATCATCCCAAAAGAGGATTCTTGGAAATTTCAAGCATGTTCCAGTGCTGGGAAACCTGTTCAAGATGCATCACTGAGTGAAAAGACTGGGTTTGAATCTAAAGACACAATACCTCTGCTGCCAGGAGGCACAAAATACAGTATAAGAACCCAGACCCAAACACTAGCAAATCGTGGAACAGTGCGAGATAGCAGCCCTGCTGTCAGTCGTCTGTTTCACCCAACATTCGAATGTTGTTTTTCGTGGCTGTCCCAGATAGATTTTAAAATGGGAAAATAAAATTTGTTCTTTCTATCCGATTGGCTAAAATTCATTTATAACAGATTGGTGCCATGACTTGGTTGCAATCCCAGTGTTGCGGGAACCCCTTTGTGCGGGAGGCGCCCCACTAATTTTTCAGTGGCCTGACAGAGTGGGAGATTCCATAGCACTGATTGTATCACAAACAAATTTAGGTAAAAGCCATGCAATAAAAAGAGAGGTCTCGGATCCGAAAAATCAGAACTCAGGGAACACCTGGGGAGGTCTTCAGGAAACCGCGGATTTTTTTTTTCACTCATAAAACTCTACGTGCACGAAGAAAACCACGCAAGAAAAGGCGCTGTAAGTACTGCTGGTTGAGTGGGGGTGATCGGGTGAGTGAATGAGATGTGATTTATCACGAACCAAGTTTGGACCTGAAGGCCGCGTTTCCATCCTCCCACAAGGGAATTGGCCGGTCGACTGGGAAATGATTCAGGATAAAAACTCATTTTCTCGTAAAGCCAAAACACGGGGAGGTTTTGGGGACCAATCAGAGTGGGGCTACACCCTTGGGTCCCTTAGTGTCCCATTGTTTGTTACAATCACCATCTTCCTACCTACCATGATTACATCTCAAAGCTAGCTTCCATTTCTACTTCATTCATAGGTTTTATCTTCTCAATATCCCTTGCCAGGCAATCATATTTGTAAGCTTTTCCTGTCCCATCTTTCCCAACACTATCCTATCATTAATACTTACTTTTCTGGTGGCTCTCACAGAGGTAAATTTTGTGAATTCTCTTACTAACAATTCATGAACAAAACTTGCCATATTTGTCCTACTGGACACAATGCTGTTGTTGCTAACATCAGTTTTTTAATCTCTGGTGTACATAAAAGTAACATGTCAGTGTAAAGCAAAAGAGGAAAACAATTTTTATTATTTGCCATAAACCCTCCATATGTTGTTTCATTTTTATAAAGTTATTACTTATTATCTATTATGTAAAAGCCATCAGGTGGTCTACATTTTGCAAGGCTCTAAAAGAGTAGCTACAACTTTTGATTTTCTCTTTTGTGTCCTGTTGTTGACAAGCCTGGTGACTGTGGGGGAGGCCAAGGAGGTTTATTCTGCACCAGCCTCACAACTGAAGGGAGGAATGCTTGTTCTGCCCTTGCAAACACTGCCAAAGTGACTGAGCTCAGAGATTACAGGTCCCAGACCCGTCCTCCTTTACAAGGGAGGTCTTAGCCCTGCATAAGCCCAGGAAAAACATGTGTCTGGTTTCAATCCTAAATTTCCACCATCCTTAATTGGACTTTTTAAAATAAGGAACATCTGGATGATGAACAAGTGATTTCCCAGTAAGAAATGCTCGTCTACTGGCAGCCTGCTTTCTGTGCATGTAGACCCAATACAAATAATTTAATAGTGTCGTCTTGCAATTTGGACATCTATCTTTCTTCCCCAGATGCTGTTTGAGAAAGATGCAGGGAACGTACAAAGAGCAGATCCTGCCGCGGTGCATTCTCGCACTAAGCGGCCGGAGACACGGGTTTGTTTAACGACACATGCAGCAGCAAGAGATTTTTCTTTTCACTTTAAAGCCTCAGTCTGGGATCAGCTTTCAGCAGGAGGTCACAGTTTCCGCGCAGGCTGCCCCGGCGATGCGGTACCCGGGGCGGCGGGCGCTGCGCTGCTCGACAGTGACACTCGGTGGGCGGCGGGGCCGGAGCAGGGCTGGGGACGGCCGGGACGGGCCAGCCCGGGGCAGGGAGCCCTCACGCCTCCCGGCCCCGCGGGGCTCCGCGTGTTCTGCCCTGGCCTCTCCGGAGCGTTTGATGCGGCTGCAGACGAGGAAGGGCGTTGTGTGTGAAAAGCGGGGGCAGAGAGCAGAGCGTGCTTCTGTTCTCCATAAAACCTCTGGGATTTTTAACTGCCCTGCGCCACTGTCCTGAGGCTTCTAAGGTGCCTTTGCAGAACCCAAAGGTGACTTTAAGCGGCACGGTTTGGTTAAACGGGGTGTATCTGAGAAGGGGGCTCAAGGCAGCATCCTGTTCCTGCCCCAGCCTTTTTCCACAGAACCGGAGCAGATCTGCCTCTCCCCATGAGTTCCAGCAACCACTTGCATCTAGGTCACTCTATTAGATCACATTCCCAAGGATATGGCTGATGATTTCTGGGATTTTTAGAAAGGAAAGCTGAAAATCCTCTAGCTGGGGACAATGGCCAATTCACTTTCCAAGTGGAAGCTCATTTCCTTCCCTCCCCACCACACCTTGAGAGTTGTACAGAAATCAGGGACTCCACAAAGATGGAACTTCTCACAGAGGTTCATTCACAGAAGAATTGTAATGCCAGCTCTTGTCAGCTGAAACACAAACAGAACTCACTTTCAGGTGTATCAATGCCTGAAACTTGTTCTCAGTGGGGGAAAAACCAAGCTCCTTTTTTAACAACTCTCCAAAAGGTTTGTCATTAGTAAATCCAGTATGTATATAGCATTTATATACCTACATGGGTATGCATTTATTAGATACATGTGTATTTATAATAATGGATTATATACATATCTCTATAAAACCTATATATGTATAGATATAGGCAACCAGGCTGGTCAAGCTCGACCTGCCTTTTGTAAATCCACATAGGCTGGGCTTGATCCCCTGGTTGTCCTGCATGGGCCATGCAATGGCACAGACGATATCTCTTCCATAACCTTGCTGAGTGCCAAGGTCAGCCCTGTAGTTCCCCAGATCATCCTTTCAACCCTTCCTGTAGATGGGTGTAACATTTGGTAATTTTCCAGTCAGCTGGAACTTCTACAGTTAACCAGGATTGCCATGTGATTGAGAGTGGTTTGGTAAGTTCTTTTCACAAGCTCCCTCACTACTCTGGGGTGGATCATCTGGGCCCATAGACTTGGGCATGTCTGATTGCCACAGCAGGTCACTAATCATCTCCTCTTGGTTTATGGGGGATTCACTCATCTCCCATACACGCTCTGGGAAGCCCTCTTAACCCTCTCTGACGGGAAGGTTCAGCATGCATACAATAGAATATTGTATTGTATTTTGTTACAATATAATATCGAGAGTGTTCTCTTGATATTATATTGTAGCAAAATAACCTACTCAGATTGTGCCTTTGCAATATAAGTACATATTTCAATATTTTTTTCCTGATGAAAAAGCTAATTAGCAAGGTTGTTACAGTTACCACTTATAAGGGGGAAGATAGTAATTCCATTAATGTGCTCACAGGAACTTCATTTATATTACCTCTTAACCTTTACAAGGATATTACAATTTCAATAATTAATTGCTTTTTGCCATTTAATTTGCAGTTTACCATTTTCAAGGGAAATTACCCATTAAAACAAGGTTGTTTTTTTAAAGGAAAAATTTCTTTACTCAAGTATGCACCATAAGCTGGCCTTAGAGAAACCAGATATTTGCTAAGCCATTTCCATGTTTGAGTAGAGAGGACTCTGTGCTAGCTCTGCATATTAAAGAACTGCCCATTGCTTGAGTCCTTAGACATTTGGAGAAAAAAGAGACAGAATGGGGCTGAGGCAGTGACAAAAAGGGAATTAATTCTTATCCACTTCCTTCAAATTCTCAAAGGCAATGAATCCTTCCTCTCTCATTGATGCAGTAAGAATTTACTTTCTCCTTTCTTTGCAACCATCTTGTTTCTTCAACTGAAGTTAATTTACGTTGCAATACCCATCCATGAGGGCTTCTGTTAATTTCAGTGACTGAAAAAAATACAGGAACTTTGGCTCAACCTCGTAAAACACAGAAACTCTCTTCATGAATCACCCAGATCTTAGGTATATCCTCAAGACAGTGCCTGAACTTTGGAGAATGGAACTCAACATATGTATTCCTGCTCACACTCAAGTCTCTTGTAAAACAACTATGAATTAATGAATCAGACATAAGACAGTATCCCTGTGGTAGTATGCTGGCACATTTCCACTACTGATAGTAGAAATTGTGTCCAAATCCCATCACACTAAAAGAGATTTAGATAAATACTGGTATCTGAGAAGGTGAATAGTGCATTTCAAGTGGGCATGTCTGTGATAGAGTGAAACATGTACTTCTGAGAGAGGGACTTGCATGGGAAGATGGAGAGAAGGTGACAAAATTAATGAAGAGAAGAGGCACAGGAGGAGAGGGAAAAGAAGCAGGTATGAACTAGACTGCAGCATTGATTTATGAATGAATATGTAAACACTTTTTTCTGATTCAGGTGCAAAAATTAAACTAGCCCTTGGGCAGTTCTACTTTTTTAACTGGCAAGTCCATGATATGTCATCCAAAATTATATATCTCTGCATGATATGTCACATGCCCACTGGCACCAACTGGACCATTTTGCTGTGAAAACAGGACATTTTATTTTTTAATTGTAAAATCAAACCTCCTGGGTTTTTTACCCCTTTCCCCATGAGTATAAGGAGAACCTGGGGTTACACCAGGATTCGAACACAGTATTTAATTTCCACAGTACTGAAGCAGGGACATACTCTTAGAATTATTTGCAGAGAAGTCAAAAGTCACTGTCTGACAAATAGGGGTAAAAAAATTGTCTAACAGTCCAGCACACAAGTTTTCTATGGAGCCAGAGGAGAGGACTGGGTAGGAATCTGAGGATGAATTGCCTTCTGAAAGTGCCTTTCTTTCCATGTTCTGATAGGAGAGTTAGCTATGGATTTTTGCTCTGACTTTTAGGTGTTAGAAGATTGTTGAGATGTATCCCTCTAAAAGTTCTTAATTGTGTCTTCAAGTGTTCTGATATTCAAGTTGAAGTGAGCAAGAATAGATTCAGGCCACCTAATATTAAGAGCTCCCTATACCAGCAATGGATCAGCAATTACACCACAGCAAAATAATCCGCTTTTTCACCAGTGAGAGGAAAGCCTAGCTCCAGGCCAGCATGGGAATTTCTTGTCATAAGCTTTCTTCAGTGAGTCACAAATATGTTAATTTTGCCAGTTAGCACTGCAATCTGCTTAAAGCACCTGATGCTTTTCTTTGAGATATTACTGTGGCTATATTATTAGTACTCTAGAACTTATCACATAGAAGGACATGTATGGGACAGAAGCAGAAAAAAGCCTCTAATCATCAAAATGAATGTAAAAATATCCTTTTAAAACCTCTAGGCTGGCAGCTCACTTAACACAACATTTACTTTTTGACAGGCATGTGCTGTGCATGCACAGCAATATTTTAAGATGGCATTGTTTAAAGAAAGTTGACAGTGATGGGTGATGTATATTCAGACTGACGGTACTCTGAAGAGAGCTTTACCTGCATGGACAAGAAAGTCATTGCTAGTCTGCATGCAAAAGAAAGCTTGGGGTCTATTCTGGGGAACTTGATAATCTCTTGTAATTAGTACTGTAATTGGAGGTTGCTGGAAATGCTTCTTGAGCTTCTGCCAGGGAATGTGAGTGCTTCACAAAGCTGTTGAAACCGTTCTGTACACCCAGCCTCACCAACTTAGTCAGCTGCAGTAGATGGCAACACAGAACTCCTGCTTTGTCAAAACTCTAATCTAAGCAGAAAACACACAATACTTTTTCCTTCCAGAGTAACCACAGAGTGATATCAGTACTACCCAGCCCATCACTATGCTCCCCCCTGATGTCCTGCAGCCCTCTGATGATCCCAGGACACACTAGGTCACCATCAGGATGCTAGTTTTTGGCAGAGACTCAGTCCATCCCAACTCTTTCAGATTGCAAATGGATAAATATGAGCCATGTATACCAAAGTTTAGAAACAACACTTGGCTGCCCTTGGGGGAACAATTATTTGCTTCCAGTACATCAGTCATGGGGATGCTAGTTCTGTAATGATGCTATGAAGGCAGAAATGACCACCAGAAAGGGATGCCAGGTAATTTTAGCAAGAAACTGAAGGTTTAAATGTATTTCATCTGGAGGTGAGCAGATCTTTGCATAGAAATGGTTTGCAATTTGCAGTCAACTATGGTGACTGCAACCAGTGTCAGCCATTAAGTAATAAGGTATTTTTATCCACAGCAGCTCTCCAGCATCTCTGGGGGTGATGGCATCTTGCCAAGGCTTTGGAAGGGCTATGTGAGCTGACACACAAAGATGAATGGTTGAGGCAAGCCCAGATGGCACTTCTGAGTCGACTTTACAGAACGAATCCAATCCAAATATACCAGGTAGTTCCACACTGGAGGTGCTGAGAAGCTGTTTGGCCATGCTTCTGACAGATGTCTCAGAGTGAGACTTCTGGCATTTTGGAAACTTTTATTTCTCCTGAAGTAGCAATAAAGCTCCATTAAAATCACCCAAACAGAATTGTTATGAGCACTAGGAAAAGCTATTTATGACACCCATACCTGGAAAATTAGGTTGATGTTTTATTACTGCTATGAAAATTGCCATGATCATCAACATGCTTTTTACAATTTTTACTAGCAGCATCCCTAAAGTGCTCTTTCACAAGACAATGGCTTTTGTGGCGAAGCTGTTTTTGCCTCATTTTTTGCCTCAATTTTTGCCTCATGCCCTACTACTATTTTTTCCTCAAGAGCTCCTTGTGCTGTCATGGCTCCAGGTACACTTTTGCCTGACAAAATTGTTAGCTGCCATTTATAAGGGAGTCTCTACATGCCAGATGTCCCTGACCATATAATCTTGTCTGTTCTGTGCCACTACAAGCATTTGTGCAGGATTTGCTGGGCTAGCAAGGTGAGAATTCTATCATCTTATGCAACTGCATCCCAATCAACAGCTATCAGATCCAGCAGAGCAGTTACTAACGTTAAGGACTGTACTTTGGATACCGACTGTGGTAAAGAAATTGCCTGGAGCTGAGAGAAGCCTGTCATACTACCCTGCCTGTCTGGCAGAATTATGTTTGTGTAGACACAAAAAGGGCAAGAGGGCAGAAGCTGTGTAATAGGAGTTTAAAAGGAGCTTTGGGAAATTCAAATAGGCTTCAAAACACAGAGCAGCCAGTCAATGTAATAAAAAAAAAGGGGGGGGGGGGCGGTGCAGGAAAGGCTGCAAAAATGCACTCCATTCTACATTTATGCATCTCTTGTCCTGCCAAGTGGAGTTATACTATCTTGGAGCCCTGTATGAATCCTGAATGACAGAAATACATGCTACATCTAGCACACATCCTCAGTAACTTGAACTGTGAAAACAAAGTGACCATAGTGGTTGGGTGCTGGGAATACCAAAAATGCTTCAGTGAAGAATAGCCATAGTTGATCACTAGCTGGGGGACTTAAGGCAATGCCTGAGTTTCCACTGAGGGATCAGAAGAAGAGCCTGTTCACAAGAAACATACTAGGAAAGCCAAAGAAGGAAAAAAACTAAGAGACTTCACAGAGATCCATAAGACATGGATGCTTGACCCACAGATCTGGATTAAAATACAGCAGTTGGAGTCAAAGTTTGCAGCAGTTATGGTCTTTGTTGAAACTTGTGTTGCTGATGTATGGACTCAAAAGGTATTTTTCTAATGCTGTCATTCTTGCAATTTATTAGATCTACCTTTGGCTTGTTATGATCCACGTCATGACCCTGTCATGATCTCATGGAGGGCCTTTCATTGATCAGCTGATCCGATGGCACTGCCCAGTAATTTAGGTATCATTCTGTAGATTTTCTTTGCTAGACATTGACTTCAGCTGAGATCAGGACATAATGAAGGGTACTGTTTCTTTGTCTGATGGTGAATAGTTGTAATTTTTGTTCAGTTCTTTGGGTTATTTTTATTTCACCTATAAAACAGAACACGTTACAGAGACTTTTTGCCAGCAGGACATGAACAGTCATTGCTTGAAGAGATAGTTCAGCAGTTCTGGCATATATGATTATCATGAGTTATGTGTCCTTCTAAATTTTTTTTTTACAAAAATATTCCTTTTTTTTTGCTATATTGTTATTATAATGGTAAGAATAAATGTCTATATTAGAGATCTGATCAGCATGCTAGTGAGCATATGCAAGGGAAGATAAGCTTTATACTTCAGCCACAGAGATGTGGTGTCACTAAGGTGATGCAGTTCGTCAGCCACAAGCAGATATTTGTTTTCATAACTCCATGATCTAAACCATTTGTTTCTATTTTTTCCTTAGGTGAAATTTGGGCCCTCACTGAAGTGAGTGGCAGTGCCATGACCAGTGTAATTGACCTTGCCAGGGATGTGACCACATAGTTTAGACAACTACTTCTTTAGAAAAGTCCTTTATTCTGTAGTATTCTAGTATCAAATAAATTTAGATTAAACCCTAGTAGTTTTGCTGATACAGTATTTCCCTTGAAATCAATAGCTGGGTTTTTTAGCACAAGATGAACAGGAAGATTTCATGGCTTTGGTATGTATTAAAGTGCACACTGTACTACTACTGTTATCTTTTCAGTGAGTTATAATAAACATAAGTTTTATAGCTCCTCAGCCAGGTGGCTGATTCAGCATCACATATATTAGAGCTACTACTGCTGACTATGAGGCACGACAATAAATCCTCAAGTGAGATAGCATGAGCTAACCTAAAACTTCAGAACTGTACATTCTCCTGGACCTTCAAGGGACACAGACAAGTTTCACTACATGACTACATGTTGCTGTCAGTGTGACCTTTGGCAAATCATTCATATTTCCAATTTTCAGATGATGTCAACATTGTCTGAGTTTTTTAAAAAGTTTTTAGCTCTAGAAATGGATTGATTTGGTCGGGTGAAAAGATTCCATAGTATCAACCTCTAAGAAAAGAAATTATTAAAGAAACCCAGCTCTAATTGACTTAAAGACACAGAACATTTTCCTGTGCTCCTGCCTATTGGTTGGATTTTGTAGTCCACCCTTAGCACAAAAAGACATCAAAAGACTGGAGAAAGACAAGGAATAATTTCATGGCAAAGAACTAGTGAAGATTGTAAGGCAGTGGTGGATTTCTTTTGGGGTATGCTGTGTGCAGTGGAGAGCCTGGCAGAGCCAAGTTCCACTCACCTGATCTTCTATAGGGACATCAGCATAAAGGGCTGTAAACATTTTCACAGGGGTGGCATAGTTGAGCAGCAATATATCATAGCCAGTTTCCTTCAGATACTCTTCTTCACTGCAGGACCTGTAAACTGTATGCACAATAGCATTGTCAAATTCTTTTAATCTATTATACTGTAAGAAAAATACAAGTAAATATGGATATTTCCTATATGACTTTTCACATCTCTGACTTCATAATGCTTCCCATTCCTATGCACTCTGTGCATCATCTTGAGGCAAGCTCTGCATTAGTCTTCCTTCCTTCCTTCCTTCCTTCCTTCCTTCCTTCCTTCCTTCCTTCCTTCCTTCCTTCCTTCCTTCCTTCCTT